>VXAX01003607.1:369426-391707 GCA_013399835.1 Leptocoma aspasia
GGAGAGCTCCGCGCGCAGCGCGCATGCCCCGCCCCGCCGGCGCGGATAAAAGCGCGGCGCGGAGCCGAGCGGCGCCAGCCGTGTCACCGCGCAGCCGGCAACGCGCCGCTCCAGCAGCCCGCCGCCGCTCCAGCAGCCCGCCGCCGCTCCAGCAGCCCGCCGCCGGTCAGCCTCTGGGGAAAAAGCTCCCGCGGACCCGTCTCCCACCATAGCATGGGATGGGCGAGCCCTGCGAGCGCAGTGCCTGCTCGCCAGCCGCTGGCATAAAAGAAGGAGCGGATAGGGAATCCTGGGACACGCCGCTGGGTTTCCTGGAAAGCGCCCAGATGGACAACGAGAGCAACGTGTCCTTCCTACAGTTCTTGAAGACCGTCAACCTGGAGCGAGCCGACGGGATGCAGGGGGACAGTTCCGACGTTGTGCGGATTGTCATCTCGCTGGTGTACTCCGTGGTGTGTGCCCTGGGACTGGTGGGCAACCTGCTGGTGCTCTACCTGATGAAAAGCAAGCAAGGCTGGAGGAAATCCCCCATCAATCTCTTTGTGACCAGCCTGGCAGTGACTGACTTCCAGTTTGTGCTGACCTTGCCATTCTGGGCAGTGGAGAACGCGCTGGACTTCAACTGGCTCTTTGGCAAGGCAATGTGTAAGATCGTCTCCTATGTGACAGCAATGAATATGTATGCCAGTGTATTCTTTCTCACTGCCATGAGTGTGGCTCGATACCGCTCTGTGGCTTCAGCCTTGAAGAATCAGCGTCGAGGAGACCCACTGGGTGGCTGCTGCTCTGCGAAGTGGCTTTGTGCACTCATCTGGCTGTCAGCTGTCCTGGCTTCTCTACCCCATGCCATTTTTTCCACCACTGCCACTGTCTTTGATGATGTTCTCTGTCTTGTCAAGTTCCCAGAGGGCCGAGGCAACAATGCCCAATTCTGGCTGGGTCTGTACCACATCCAGAAGGTGCTGCTGGGCTTCGTGGTGCCACTGATCATCATTAGTCTCTGCTACTTGCTCCTGGTGCGCTTCATCAGTGACAAGCACGTGGGCAGCACCTGCAGCGGTCCCAGCATCAAACGCCGCTCCAAAGTGACTAGGTCAGTGTCCATCGTGGTGCTGTCTTTCTTCTTGTGCTGGCTGCCTAACCAAGCACTTACAACGTGGGGGATACTCATCAAACTCAACGTGGTGCACTTCAGTAACGAGTACTTTGTCTCCCAAGTGTACCTCTTCCCCATCAGCGTGTGCCTGGCACACTCCAACAGCTGCCTCAATCCCATCCTCTACTGCCTCATGCGCAGGGAGTTCCGCAAGGCACTGAAGAGCCTCCTCTGGAGGATCACCTCACCTTCCCTCACCACCATGCGCCCTTTCACTGACACCACCAAGCCTGAGAAGGAGGAGCAGGCCCTGCATGCCGTGATGCCTGTCCGCCCTGCCCCTGCTGCTCCCCGTACTGCAGCCGTCCAGGCAGAGGTGGCCTATTACCCGCCCGGGGTGGTGATGTACAGCAGCCGCTACGACCTGCTGCCCGCCAGCTCCATGGAGCAGCACTGCTGAGAGGGCAGGGGGCCCTGCGGGGCGGCACAGTGCCAGATGTGGCCTGGGGATATTGAATGCCTGGTCAGGACAAGGGGAGGAGGGATGAGTAAAGGAGAACTTCTGTGTGAAAGATGCTCTTTTGTGGTTTTGTCTGCCCTCAGAGAAACTTGATGGACGTTGTTGTCTGGAAGATGCACCCTGAGCTGGAGAACAGGACTAGGAGGAGGTAGTGTAGTGGTGGGGTGTCTCTGTGAGACGCCTTTCAGTGCTTGTACATGTGCTGGGGAACAAGAACTAATGAGGGTGATAGGACTGCAGCCAGGGAGGATGCAGGATGTGCAAAGCACCACAGGGAGGTGAGGGGCTGGTTGGGGTTGACTGAGGCTGGAAGGCCTCAACCAGCTCCCCTCAAGCTGGAGTTGGAAGCAGCAAGCAGCCCTCCCACCCTGTGTTTTTGGCTGTGGCAGGGAGAGGGGGCTGAGCTGCTTTCTCCCTGCTGCAGGACCCTGTCAATGGTGCAGGCCTGACTGGTCACTGCTCCCTGGGCTCCACTGAGGGCACAGGGATCACACAGCCTCTCTTCTATTTCAAACCTGCCCTGAGGGGAACAGCCAGGACAAATGGGTGCAAAACTCCTGCTTGTTCAGGCTTGGCACCTTTCCCCTTTTAGGGACGTAGGTAAGAGCAGGGACAAGGAACACTATGCTCCCCTTCAGATCAGTGCAGGATCTGCTTTTCTAGCTACCCACATCCCCCCAGCTGCTGCCAGGGTATAAAGCAACCCAGACAGTCAAGGAGAAACCCAAGGACAGAATTTGCAGCTTCATGGGGTGTTCCTTTGCCTGGGTTTGGAGGGAGGGTGTGAGCCCCCTAATACTATTACCCAGCCTCTCTTCAGGCCGCTGAGGGGAAAGGAAACCTCATAGCCCCAGACCATGTGTAACAAGACAGCATCTCTCCCAGGGCACTGAAGTTGCAGACTTAATTTTTGCTGCACTTCAGACTGTTCATATTTCACTTCAGGAAATCAGCACAACTGTAAATTAAATTTAGAAAAAAAAAAGTGGGGGGGTGCAGGGGGAAGAAACAATCCTAGCTACTTCAAATCACTCACTCTGGGACACTTCTGGGTTCACTTAAAACCAAGCACAAAGGCTTTAGTTCTGCTGAGCGTTTGCAGTGACTCTTGCCAGTGTTTCAGTGAAGTTCAGTTCCTCTAATCTGAGCAGCCCTAGGGCCTACAGTGCTTATGTAGCCTAGAGAATGTCAGGGATTTGCCTTTACCAGCTTCTGTTCCAGAGAAATGCCTGGGAAATAATTTGAGGCTTATCTGAATCAAACTTTTAGGGGGATAAAAAAAGTGTATTTTTAAGCTGTGAAAGTTTTTATGATAAGGCTATATATCTACTTCTTAAAATATTTTTTTTAATTATGGAAAAAAAATTGAAATCAAAAGTTCAAAGTATTTGTTTTAAATTATAGAAGAATGCAACATTTCTGGTTTTGATTTCAGAACACAAGTTCATTAATCCCTAGTACTGCATATAATTATTTAAATACAATTTTCAAAACTGTTTTCTATTTCCAACCCCTCTACTTGCAGTCTAACTCCAACATCTGCCTGATTCTGCTAAAAAGGCATTTATGCACAGGGTTGTTTGTCACCTCTAAGTGCTGACATGGAGTAAACTTGCTACTTCTGTCCAGAGAAAACTGCTACACCATAGTGGCAATTACACTTTTCAGACTCTGATAGGTGTACTGTAGGTGTTGCTAACTCCTGTTGTAAAATTCATGTTTGGTCTGAAAGCAGCTGGTTCTGCTACTTGCAAGGAGAAGTTGTTATCTTTTTTTTCAAGGCAGAAGAGACTTCTCCAGCCTTGGGCACTTGATAACAGGGAAGATATTGATTTACAAGTTGTCTGAAGAAGAACAGCAGAAGTGAGCTGGTGGCTGATGGGCATACTTACACAGATGCAAAGACTCCAAAGAAATCAGACATATCCACAGAAGAACTTGAGCATCTAAGTACTGTACAACTGCCTCTCTAACCTCCTAAATCCTGACTTGGTTGGCTGGTGAAGTCTGTAGGTACTTAAGTTTTTTCTAGTAAAATTTTTGTGCCTAGAAATCTGTTCCTGAGCATGCCTAAATCTGCTTAATTCTGTAGCACTTATTTCTGTGCTTAATGGGGATATCTGTTGGGACTGGCCACAGTGTGTATCCTGTGAGGGAGGCAACTCTGCATCCCAACACGGAAGACCCTGTGCCAGGCCACACTAAGTCAGAAGCGGCTGTGAACTCAACTCATTCCCCCCCTCCCTTTGAATCTGTGCCTGGATGTGCTGCTTCTGTTCCAGCTTCAATGGATGTGCAGATTATCCTCCTTCCCCCACCCTTGTGAAATGCTAAATTAGTGGTCACACTATCCCCCACATCTTGAGAGATTCAGCTTCCCCTTTCCCACATCCCAGGGGAACATTTGAATCTCTGGGCCGCTTTGTGAATGTGCTCATATTCTCTGGCTTGAAACAGTTCTCTTATTGTTGTGCCCGGCGGCGACAGATGGACTTTGACTCCATATTTCAGAAGGCTAACATGATTTATTAAAATGACTCAATTTCAAATGCTTGGGCTAATATTTTTGTGCCCATCATACAGAGCTTTTCATGCTGCTTCTTCCAGCTCCGTACCGAATAATAGAATAGCTGACAGTTCAGAGATAACAATTCTTCACACCATTGGTGGAGAGAGCAAAACTATCTCTTTGTTTATAAGAACAGAAACGGAACACAGCCCCTGTGTTCTTGAAGAAAATTCAGAGAAACTCATAAAATGTCAGGGATGACATTCCCTGTTGCCTGAGTTGCTCGCTTTTGGTGGATCTTAAGGGCAGCGAAAGCCCTCTAACTCTGCTTGGCAGCACAGTGGTTAGGCTGTCATCTCCAAAGAGGAATCGTGGAGGGATTTTTTTCAGCAAATACAGAATAGAAATTAGATCCAGATCTGGGTTCTAGGTCTCCCCTTCCCAAGGACAGTGGTTAACTTGCTCCCAGGTCCTGTTTCAATTATAGTTCCATTATGCTATCCAGGAACCTGAGGTCTTTCTAGACCTGCTGGTTAAGCAGCTTAATGCGCTAAAGGATTTGCAAAAAACTCCATTTCTGATCTGGGAGAAAGCCCTAATATCTGTGTTGCAGGTGAAGAAAGTTGCACAGTTGTGTGAGAAAAGGATACCATGAGCTCTTAAATTCAGAGTTCAGAGAGAGAGAGAGATAATCGTGTTTCTGTAGGCCAGGAGAAAGTATCTAAATTAAGGACATGGGAGGAAACTCACAGCCAGATGCTCTTCTTACTGTTTGCTTTTGAACAGTGTAATTTCTTGCTTAACTTGCTGGAAATTTTTCCCTATCTGGTGTTTAACTGTCCTTGTATATTAAATAAACAGCTGTCCAAGTGTCTGAAGTGTAACTGTGAATTTCAGTAGATAGCAAGCTGCCTGAAAGACAACCTCTGTGGTGCTCAGCATGGCAAAACCCATGTGCTTTGGTGGATGTCAATGTAGATATAATTTTGTGCCAGGAAAACAACACAGTAAAACAGGTGGTGTTCAGAACAACACATAGCTAGCCCAGAGTGCCAATGTACCATTCTCAGAGGAAACCCCAGGTGTCTGATCACTAGAGACATAAAAACCTCCCATTTGGCAAATCACCCAAACATGAAAATACCTTGAGAGTGTGTAGGGACTGGACAATGAAATTAGTAGGCAGCTCTCTCACAAGCCACTGATCCACCAAGTGTAAATCATGGATCTGCTGTTTCAAAGAGGCACAACGCATCCACGCTTGGCCAAGTGTTGATTTAGGCCAGACCAGTGGCCCAGGCTGTGCAGGTCAGTGTGTGTCAGCACAGCCAAAGAGCACTGCTCTAGCAACACATGAGCAGAGAGAAATTGTGCTTCACCTGTGCCATGAGCCCCAGCTAACAGCATGAGATCTGTGCTGGGTGTTGCACGGGCAGGAGCACTGCCAGGGTCTTGGCAGAAAGTGCAGTTGCTCTGTGTGCACAGGGTGTGTGGCCTCGGCAGAGGATCGTTCCAGCTCAACAACAACAAATCCTACTTAGTATCCCGGGGTTTCATAAGTAACGAGTACAACACGCTTCAAAAACACTGTTTCCTACAAATGTTCATGTCTTCGTTTGTAACAATCACCTTTTCCTGTATTAAATAAACATTGCTGAAGGATACAAGACAATACTTACTGAATTCTTGACAAGATTTTCGTGCTTGTTCTCCTTCTGTTACAGATTCCTGGTGGGGTGCTGGTGGAGAGGTGCACTTAGTTATAGATGGGTAGGGACCCGAAGGTGCAGGCTGACATCTAGTGACAAACTGAGAGAACCTTTAAAGACCGGATAGTCTCATTAGGCAAAGATTCTTTAGGGAAGTTTAAGTATCTCAGCCCCTTAAATAACTAGCCAAGGTCTTAATGTAATAACAACCTCCAATTGCATTTCCAGGTTTCCCTTTGAAATGCCTCTTTGGTGGAAATGCTGTTTCACTTTCTCAGTGAGTTATTCTGGCGCTCACTTTAGCAGTAAAAAAACCCCAGTTCCCTTCATTCCCATTCACGACTGTCTGCTCTAAAATTGATTATTCAATTGAGTGTGTGCACAGAAGCTCTGATCTAATTTGTATCCCTGAGCTGGAGCAGAAATAGATATGGGTGTGGTGCAGCTGAAGGACATTAGATTGAGAGCTTGGATCTTCTTTTGTACATGAGGGTTATTTCTCAAAAGAGAATTCTTATTTTTCCATTTAAAGGGAGTTACTGAAAATATCTTTTTATCATGATGAGAGCAGTTAAAAGAATCTCCTCTAGGTACAATTCCAGTAGCAGTTGGGGCCATGACTAGCCAGTTAACTCATTCCTGTGCTAAACTGTAGCTGATAATACTCATCAGCAGGTTTCTCTGCCTATGTCTGTGCATAGACTCAGAGTCCTTCCCAAAATCTTAACTGTAAAATATAGACTCACAGGATGGCTGAGAAAATTCGGCCAAAAGATTAGCTGCAGAGAGAAGCAGTTTCTTTAGTTAACAATTTTTTTGAAACATTGCCTTCCTGGTTGGAAAGGACTGATTACTATTTAGTGTGGGAAATAACAAAATAAAGGTGTCTTACTCAGATACCAGCTCTTTCCCTTACTCATCATTTCTTGGGACAATGAGATACTGTTTCTCCAAGGACTTGTGTTTTTTCTTCAGGTCAGCTGAACCAGTATGGTCACTTGTACAATGATCAGTTTAACTATTCAACACTGACTTCTAAAATCATTGTTCAATGAACCCTTCCACTTTCACTCAGCTGAACTTCACACTGGATAAAACTGGAATCTTGTGGAATGACCTGTGTCTGTATTTGTGAAGAACTCTGATCAGCACGTTGACATCAGGAGGGGTGGCTCCCACACCAGGGGGCTGTGCCACCATTCAAAGGGTCCTTAATGGGCTGAAGAAATTGTCTGACAGAACCTCAGGCATCTGCACAAAGGGAATAGCAAACTCCTGCATTTTCTGCACCAGCACAGGCTGGAGTCCAGTTGACTGGAAAGCAGAGAAGGAGCTGGGGACAAGGTGACCATGAGCCAGCAAGGGGCCCGTGCAGCAAAGGCCAGCAGCACCCTGGGCTCCACTGGGCAGGACGCTGCCAGCAGGTCAGGGCAGAGGCTCCTGGCCCTCTGCTCAGCCTGGTGAGACACACCTGGGATGCCGTGTCCAGTCCTGGGCAGGTTACCCAGTCCTGGATTATTTACCAGGGAGGCTGCAGTATGGTGGAGGGCTTGGAGCATTTGCCATGTGAGGGGAGGCTGACAGAGCTGGAGGTGTTCAGCCTGGACCTGAGAAGTCTTTGTCAGTGTGTGTAAGTATCTAATGTGGGTGGAGATTAAAGAAGATGAAATCAGACTCTTCTCAGTATTGTCCAGGGAATGGATGAGAAGCAATGAAATTCCATCATTGAAATGTAAGAAGAGAAAAAGAAGAGAAAAAAAGCCCTCTCAAAGGGTGTGGTCAAGCACAAGGTAGTCTGGAGAGACTGAAGAGTTTCCAACTTTGGAGATGCTCAGAATCTGACTTAACACTGGTTATACTGTTTTAGCAGCCCTGTGCTGAGCAGGGGGCTTGGATTGGGTCATCTCCAGAGGCAACCCCAAATATTGTGTGGTTTTTCGTGATTTTCTGATAGCAAAGAGATTGCTCTGGATATGTCTTTGTTCCAGTACAGTAGAATTAGCATTAGTGTCTGTCTTGCTTGATGTTTATTCTGAAAAACCTCTACAAATTTTATGCCCTCAAATCATCTACTACTATGTATTTCAAATCACCTATTAAATTATTTTTTTAGATGTTTCAATTGCTTTTAATTTCTGCTGAAATTTTGGAGGGGGCTCAGAGGAAATACAGTCTTACTCTTGCCCACCAAAAGTCACTTCCTGCTGAAATCCAGTCCCTTATTCATAGGCCAATCCAGTGATGGATACAGAGTTATAGAGAGCAAACCATGAGCTCCTGAACTGAAGGTAAAAGAGATCCTACAGCAGTAGTAAATAACTGCTCAGTTTGTACAGTCGATCATAAATGGGGAAAGGAAGAATCTGGTTGAAATTTCAGATCTAGGATTACATTTTCAGAGATGTAAACTGAAATCTTGCATTCTGAGCACACTTGATATAAAGTAATTCCAAGGAAAATACTCCAAAATGCAAAATTCCTGTCCAGAAAAGAACACCCCCCTTTGATAAGGTGCCATCTTTCTCTCAGAGAGAATTACAGTTCCAAAAGCTGTTTTATTGCCATGTTTTGCAATGTTATGGTAATCTAACAATCTAACAATATTTGGGATAGGATGTGTTTCTTAAAGGCCTACTTGTTGGGATTGGTGTTTTGTTGGAACTGCAGCACTTATTACAGCAAGAAGTGCCTCAGCCCTCAAAATCTGTGGAAACTGATTGTGAAACTTGCATTGCAAGCTAACATTAATTTAAAAAAATTTTAATCAGACCTGAATGTTGAAAAATGTTGAAAAAAACCCAAATAATCTGAGATAGATTTGCACTTATATAATGATCTGCCAGCTGTGCAACCCCCAGCTCCCAGACTTCAGCAAAAGGCATCTCTGTCAGAAACATTTCCTTTCCCTCTTGTCACTCCTTAGACTCCAGAAATCTGCTGTTTGTCACATTTCCTCCTCAGCACCTAATGAGCAGAGAGGCCTTGAAAACAGAGGTGTCCGACTCCGATGCTGCCTCCCTCTGCACTGCGACCAATGTCCCCCTGCCCCTGATGCACGTCAGCTGCTGTGAGCCAGGGCAACAAAAACTCATCTGCCAAACAAGCGGGGAACGGCTGCACTGCAGGATTGACATCTGGCTTCAGCACTGAAGGTTTCCAGGGTCAGATTCTGCCAGAGTTTGATGCTAAACGCGTCCATGGCAGGCTCCCACCACCACATGTCCATAGGGCAGTGTCTGCGATGCATTAGGCAAACGGGCTACAGCTGGCAACGAGCAGCTTTCTTTGGTTGTCTAAGCACAAAAAAAAAAAAAATCAAAAAACCAACCACACCCCAAGGAGAACTGGACGGCAGCAGCGCCCCGCGACGAGGAAACCGCGGCGGTGCCTGAGGGAGGGACCAGGCCGGGCTGGGGCGGCGCGGAGGGCGCAGTGCTGGCACTGAACACCAGGGGGCAGCCGAGGGCAGGGACAGCCCCGCCCCGGCTGCCCTTGGAGCGGGCAGAGCCTCGGGAATGCCCTCGCCAAAGGCATCCCGCCCTCCAGGAACCTCAGCCCGCACACCTGTGTGCTTTGTCACACAGCTCTCTCCTTGGAAACGGAGGGTTTGCTCATCCCCGTCTGCTGCGCAATCCAGGTTGGAAAGCACTGGCTTTTCCTACTGCTGCAAGTGCTTACCCACGGGAACAGCCTCCAGTTTGGTGGCTCTGCTTGATGTGAAGTCACTATCCTTAATACACTGGTAAAATACTAATATCTGGGAGGTAAAACGTTCATTTCTAATTGCAAAAATTGGGAAACGCAACTGCTTAGCACATTTTGCATATCTATAGGAGCAATGCATCAAACTGATCATCATAGAAAGCAATAGAATCAGAGAATGGGTTAGGTAGGAGGGACCAGAGTGTTCATCTGTTCCAGCCTTCCTGCTCAAGCACAGTTATCCTAGAGCACAAGGCACAGGATTGCATCCAGAAGGTTCTTGAATAACTCCAGTGAGGGAGATTCCACAGCCTCTCTGGGAAATCTGTTCCAGTGCTCCATCACTCTCAAAGTAACTAAATTCTTCATGTTCAGGTGGAACTTTCCATGCACCAGTTCCTGCCCTTTGTCTCTTGTCCTATTGCTCAGCACCACTGAGCAGAGCCTCATCCATCCTCTGACCCCTCCCTGCAGACACTGACAGACATTGATGAGGTCCCCTCTCAGTCATCTCTTTTAGAGGCTGAACATGCCCAGGCCTCTCAGATGTTCCTCATAAGAGAGATGTTCCATTCCCTTGATCACCTTTGTAGCTCTCTGCTGGACCTGCTCCAGGAGCTCCATGTCTTTTTTCACTGAGGAGCCCAGAACTGGGCACAGCACTCCAGATGAGGCCTCACCTGGGCTGAGCAGAGGGGCAGGATCACGTCCCCTGACCTGCTGCCAGCGCCCTTCCCAATACACCCCAGGACAGCATTGGCACCCCTGGCCACAAGGGCACTGCTGGCTCATGGACAGCTTGTTGCCCACCAGGATCCCCAGGTCCTTGTCCTTCTGCTTTCCAGCAGGTCGTGCCCAGCCTGCACCGGTGCCAGGGGCTGTTCCTCCCCAGGTACAGGACACTGCACCCACCTTTGTTGAACTTCAGACAATTCTTCTCTGCCCATCTCTCCAGGCTGTCGAGGTCCCTCTGAAGGGCTGCAGAGCCCTCTGGGGTATCAGCCACTCCTCCCAGCTTTGTGCCCTCAGTGAACATCCTGAGGAGGCCTCTGCCCCTTCCAAGGATTAAGGTAAGACTGACTAGCTCCAGTGCCCTGTGTCCTTCTTGCCTGTTTTGAAGACTGGGTGACATTTGCTTTCTTCCAGTCCTCAGGCACCCCTCCTGATCTCCATGACCTTTCAAACATGATCATAAGTCCCCTGGCTATGATGTCTGCCAGCTCCCTCAGCACTTGTGGACGCATCACGTCAGGGCCCATAAAAATTACAAATCACTTTTCACAGTTCAGTCTTGAACAAGTGACCCCGAACATTTGCCTTTTAAATAAACACGATGAAGCAGCTAGGAAATGGAAATGAATGCTGGCACTTAGAGAGGAAAATTTTGTTTTATAGATCATTTTTTATAGCTTTATCATGCAAAAAATAATGTAAAGACATTTTACAGGAGATACTTCCACCCAATCCTTCTACAGTTCAAAAATATCAAATGTCACCATTGCCACATTCACTTGCACCATCTTTTGACATGCTGCAGGGACTGGTAGTGATTCATAGGCACCAATGTGAAAGCTGTGCATTCTCCCAAGGCAAAGACATTTATGATTCATCCTGACTTGTGTAGCCTTTCTGGAAAAAAAAGGTTTATCTACCACAAGCCACCTGAGTGGCTTGTTTTCAAGCAAGCCAAAGAAGCTTAATGAGAACACTATGAAACACAGAATGAACACTGGAAAAAAAAATTCAGAATATTTTTGACATTACTAAGACTTCAAGTCCTCTAAACAAGAGACCAGAAGTTCCTTTAAGGATTTGCTTGCGTCACATACCTGCTTGTTAAAGAGGAGTAAGTGGCAGATGTACGTAAGAGAAAGAAAAAGGGAAGTGCCATGAAGGTAAGGTGACAAACTCGTCTCCTGCCCTGTTTTGTTCAGCCATGACTATTTTTGTGAGAGTGGGAGGGAGGAGGGTTGGTTATTGCAGGACACCTCATCTTTGAGAGGGTTCAGAGGAGGGATACAAGGATCATTAAGGGACTGGAGCATCTATCTTATGAGGAAAGGCTGAGGGAGCTGGGCTTGTTCAGCCTTGAGAGGAGGTGACTGAGAGGGTGTAGAGTCTCCTCCATGGAGAGATTTGAGAACCCTCTGGACACAATCCTGTGCCATGTGCTCTGGGATGACCCTGCTGGAGCAGGGAGGTTGGACCAGATGACCCACTGTGTTCCCTTCCTACCTGAGCCGTTCTGTGATTTTCTGTGGTTCGTCTAAGTGTATAATTTTCTGTGGTTCATCTAGGTGTATCATAAACATGATACAGGGAGGATCTTTATTTATTTGATTTTATGTGTATGGAAATAAAACCAGATGAGAAAGATCAGGCACAGGGTACTTGTAACTCTGTATTCACATCATTGCTATAAAGCTGATGTTAAGTACAGTAAATAGTCATATTGATGGCTCAAGTCCAGAACTAAAGTAAAAGCACAGAAGAGGTGGAACTTCTTAAATTACAGTACAATCCTTCAATACCTTCAACATTTTTAACATTTTAGCATCTCTTTTGCTGAAATAAATATTTTATCCCCTTTCACATATTAGTAATATATTATATTAGTAACATACATTAGTAACATTTCTATTGCTAGAAGAAATACTTATTTTATCCCCTTTTATGAGTTAGTAACATTTTTATTGTTTTCAGTAACACTCAAGATACATTTTCAACTTTAGAATGAGCACCATATTTTTTTTCTTTTTTAAATTTAGACACTGTTTTCCAAATTGTATATCCTTTTTTGTCAGTTTGCTATTAAAAGATAAAGATACCGTTTCGAAGTCCTGGGAACAAGACAGGATGTTTTTATGGAGATTTCCACAGAAAAGATGACTTTAATGTTTCTGTCTTGTGTAGCCGACAGTGGCTTTTAAAGGGAAAGATCATGAGATTATGAGAAATGATAATATGAGTTCCTGAAAAAATTTTCTCTGAATAAATCTGTAAATAAAACTGATATACATTATGGGCTCTTCTCACTTCTCTCTGCAGGTTCAGAACCCTTCTCACATTGCTACAGATCTGAGGTCCCTTTGTGGGCCTGAATCAATGCCAGCATCCTCTTTGTGTAACAGAGCAGGGATAACATTGACCATTTAAATGTTAATGTTCTAATGGTGTTAAACCTCAAAGAAAATATTGACAAAGACATAGGTAAACATTGCAAAATTTCTTTCACAGCCTCACAGTGGAATCAGAGCTTTATGACCTCAACTCCTGGTGCACAGTCCTATAAAAACAGATCACTTCCTCCTTTATCTGTTCTTATGGCTCCATAGATGCCTTGCTCTTCCTTTGAAAATTCGTCCTCCCAGGAGATACGGAGTTAATGGAAGTTAGTGAGTTAATGATGGCATAAAGCTAATTGGGAAGACAACAATCCTTCATTTTCTGCTGCCTCCTGTTTGTCCCGGTTGAGGCCCTTGTGCTCCAGCCATCTCAGCACCTGAAAACTGTTTCAAACACAGTCCAGGGGCTCTGTCTTCCCAGGTTTTCTCTTTCATGGGTGTGAAATGAAGAGCCACAAACCAAAAGAAACCATGAAATGTGGCTTCTTCAAAAGGCAGGATGCAGATGCTGTAGTGAGGTTTGCCATGCACCAAGCCCCTTTTGGGGCCTACGGTGGAGAGTCATCATCAAGAAAAGGTATCTGAGGCTCCCACAGGCTTGTTAAAATTAATAAGAATTTACCTAAGTGAAAATTTGTTTTCCTGAGAATATGTGACTCACTCTACTCTTGAAAACATAGAAAAAGGATGAAGCTGAAGCATCTCTGCAGAGGCACTCAATGTTGAAATGTAACCATTTATTTTTGGTGTTGTCAGTTCGTGTCTTGCAGATCTTCTAAAAGCTGGTAAGAGCTGCATTTCTCTGAACAGTGTTGATGATACATGTGCAATGTTAAGAACAAAAACAGCCATAAACACCATACTTGCCCATAGTCTCTCAATGTTCATTAACAATATTGCATTAGCAGATGTCTTCATGTGGCTTAACATATAACACAGTGGATGGATATGAGTTTTCAGGACCAAGGAAGCACAGGATAAATACAGTATATTGCTTTCACAAACAGGCTTTCAAAACTCTGGCAGTATTATAAAAATAAGAATGAAGCTTCATATGCAATTAAATACAAATAACTGGGCTTATGTATATACTATATAACAATTCCTGATAGTGCTTTGTAGAAGTGAATTTATTTACAATATTCTATAGTGAGCAAACGCCATTTCATTCAAAGCATGAAGGAAAACAGAGAAAAGAGAGATGGTACTTTAAGATAAATGCTGTCATATCCAGTATCAAGATTTATGTGGTCAACCAGCCGTCAAATTCTTATATTGGCCTAGTTTATTTTTTCAATTACAGCATCAGAACTGAAAGGCCACTTTTTAAAGAAGGAAGAAATGGCATCTGTTTCCCACAGACAGATTTTTAGGTACCTACACATGGATTTGCAAAGCAGCCTTAGGCAGACTTTCCTGACAAGCTCAGCCAGTATTTTCACTTCATTTACACAGAAGCAGCAGGACCCAATACAAAACAATTACTTTATAGTAATGCTTTTAAACAATAGGCTTTAATCTTTTTTATATTCCAGTCATTTTTCACACTCAAATCTGCTTTTGAGAGTAGATGGTTATTAACTGATCACATTCAGCAGTACCACTAATCATAACAAAACTGCACCCTGCATGGCCTCTGATACCTGTTTGAATCTCTTGCAGCTTTTGACTACTGGAGGGAACAGCCTCCAACTTAAGACACTTGAAGAACAAGATAAATAAAAGCTTTCTTCCTAACTCTGTCCTTTTATATCACTTCAATTTATCACATTCTTCATCCATTAACTTTCACAAATTGGTAATGAGGAATTTCATAATGACTCCCAGTGTAGAGCATCAAAATACTGTGGCTACACACACCATCACATGTCACAGCATGTGAGCACACCGTGGGTGGGTGTGTGTGTGTGTCTGAGGCATTAGGCAACCACTTTTATCAAGTCTCCATTTCATAAAGCTCTGGAATTGCAACCGATCCAAGGAGGTAAGGCAGGACAATGTGCCAGCAGCGTCAGCACAGCAACAGCACCAGTGCTACGGACCCAGAAAGAAAACACTCCCCTGGGGAGATCTCTTCCAGCTGCTCCTTGCAGTCCTAGTCCACGTACCGAACACAGAAAGCCACGAAGCAGCAGCCGATCAGCGCCACTGTGGATGCCGAAATCACGGTGATGGCGCTGCCAGCAACGCTAACCAGGAGCCCCAGGCCCACACCAAGAATGATCTGGGCCAGCTGGACCATGCAGGTCAGGGCAGCACAGTCAATGCCCTTCCCTCGCCCGTGCTCCCCGGCTTGTTCCCCTTCCTGCAGCTTCAGGCTCTGCAAAGAAGCACAGAACAAGCCCCAGAGAAAACGGGACGGTGTCAGCAACATGCAGCCCTTGGCCAAGACATTGTTACACCCCACAGGGGCAGTGGGGTCCATAGCTCCTCCTGTTCTTGTACCACAGAGGCTACAGAGGTCACCACAGAGCTTTTTACAAGTAACAGTGAGTTTTCCAAGCTTCCACCAAATTGTCCAGTTTTTCCCTCTACCCCGTCTCTTAAGGAAGTAATCGAAAATTGACCGGAAAAACTACACATTATTTTCAAGTTCAGATCAATTTGAGCTCTGTCAAACTGACAGTTAACAGTACAGGTCATTCTATCATGAATAATTTGGCTATGACTCATGGCTGAAGGAGCCATACTATCATATTATCAAAGAATCAGAATGGTTTGTATTGGAAGGAACCTTAAAAATCATCTTGTTCCAATGCCCTTGTTGTGAGCAGGGACACTTTCCATTAGACCAGGGTGCTCAAAGGTACATCCAACCTGGCCTTAAACACTTCTAGGGATGGGGCATCCAAAACTTCTCTGGACAACGTGATCCAGTGCCTCACCACACAGAGTAAAGAATTTTTTTCCTGATATCTAACCTAAATTTATTGTCTTTGGGTTTGAAGCCCTTGTGAAAAGTCCCTCTCCATCTTTCTTGCACCTTCAAATACTGGAAAGCCACAATTATGTCAGTCTGAAGCCTTCTCTTCTCCAGGCTGAACAATCTCAATTCTCTCAGCTGTTCCTCAGAGGAGAGGTGCTCCAGCCCTGTGACCATTTTTGTGTCTCCCCTCTGGGCTCACTGCAGCAGGTCCCTGTCCCTGCTGTGCTGGGAGCCCAGACTGGATGCAGTGCTCCAGGTGGGTCTCAGCAGAGCAGAGCAGAGGGGCAGAATCCCCTCCCTCCCCTGCTGCCCACGGGGCTCTGGATGCAGCCCAGGACACGTTTGGCTCTCTGGGCTGTGAGTGCCATGGCCGGGGCTTGTGCAGCCTCTCACCCACCAGCACCCCCAAATCCTTCTGGGCAGGGCTGCTCTGGGTCTGTTCATGCCCAGCCTGTGCTGATTCCAGGGATTGTCCCAGCCCAGGTGCAGGACCAGCACTTGGCCTTGTTAAACCTTGTGAGATTCCCATAAGCCCATTCCTCCAGCTTGTCCAGGTATCTCTGGATGGCATCCTGTCCTTCAGGTGTGTCAAACCACCTCAGCTTGGTGTCACCTGCAAACTTGCTAAGGGTACACTCAATCCTTTCACCTTTGTCATTAAAGAAGATATTGAAACTTGCTGAAGGTACACTCAATCCTTTCATCTATGTCATTAAAGAAGATGTTGAATCACAGTGGTCCTAATACAGACCCTTGAGGGCACCACTTCTCACTGATGTCTGTTTGGATTCTGAGTCATTGACCACAACCCTCTGGATGTGACCATCCCTTTCTTATCTATCTAACAGTCCACTCATCAAATCCATCTTTTCACTTTAGAGGGAAGGATGTTGTGAGGAACCACATCCAAAGGCTTTACAGCAGTGCTGATGTGCCCAACACACATACAGGCAGGAACCTGATATTATGGCTCCAAGCACACAAAGGAAATCAGTACTGAAATACAAATGTAATACTTTTATTGCTGGAGATGAAAGCAACCTGAAAACAAACATCCAGACTAGGATTCTTCTACACTGCTGAGGACCACTTCTAATTACTAATCTGTGTATTGCTATGATATACATAGCAGAGCAAAAGCCTTCACTTATTACGTACAAGTGTCTTGCATATTAGCACCCTGTGAGGCTGGTGGATCACTGGAACAGGTTAACTAGAGGGGTTGTGGAGTCTCCATTCTTGGAATCCTTCAAACCACACCTGGCGCAGTCTACTCCAAGTTGCCCTCCTTGAGAAGGATCTACATGATCTCTGGAGGGGGTCTCTTCCTCCAGAAAGAAATTACTCTGTTTTATTGGGAAATTATGTGACAATTGACATATTTATTTCTTCATACATAACCTGTTAAATGGAACAGGTTGTATTCCAATGACAAGAAGTTCTCACACTGTAGGCCAGCAGCACCACGGTGTTCTGGCATCCAAATTCCCTTAGCCATTAAGAGGCTTTTTGCTTTTTGCAAACCCTATTACCTTACCTTTGAGCTACACAAAGCTCACAAGTACTGGAGACAAACAGTCTCTTCCTAATCCAGTAGAAAAAAAATTGAATTTGGGTCCTAGGGAACAGCAGCACAGAAAAGGAGCTGAAATGGCAGCATTATAAAACACAGCATATGATTTTGGTAGAGTGCATAGTGGGGGAAAATATCTGCTCCTTGTTCTGAAATGATAAAGTCCCAATTTTAGACACTTTTTACAAGAAATTGTATTTATTTTGCTGGGCTGTTTCCAGTGTTCCTATGTGGCAGTAGTTCTGACCACAAATACATGAATCTGTAAATGAATGCACTCTTGTGCTTGATGTTTGGTCTTTGTTTTTTCCTATCTTGTACATTATAGAAGATTTGAGCTAAATCTCAACCCATTAATATAAAATCTAACATAGAATTATACATGATTTAACATCTGTCATAGCAAATACCATAGACCAAACAAGAAACAACTCATTGTCTTAGGAGTAACACATGAATATATTGGCCTATTAAGTGTAAAGTTCATGTACACTTTAGCATATTTTATTTCACTTCTGTCTTGGAACAGATAAAAATTTTGCATTTGCTCCTCTTCCCTGAGTTAACTGACCTGAGGTTAGAATTGAGATTTCAACCTAATCTGGGCTCATTCCCACTCTTTTGTTTTGTGTTTATAAAACATCATGATTATTCTTTGTTGGAAGGAGCAAAGAAATTAACCAAAAAATTAGGAATCATATATATGAAATATTTAATCACTTTGAGACATCCTCCTAGCATTCATTAGAATAATTAAAGAGTTTTTTTGTGTTCATCATTCTGAGGGTGCTGGTGAAAGCTGTACAAAACAGTAGGACATGTTGTCTAGCACTTGATCTAGTCCTGTGCTACTTTCAATTATGTTTTACGTGGTTTTCCAATGGGTCAACATTAATTTCTTCAGACATCCCAAGATATACTGAGAACTTTTCCTAAGTTCTTCCAACTCTCCTTAATCTTTCTTGTTTCCAGATGTTTGACTAACCAAGAGACTTGAGAGGACTTTTCCATTAAAGAGCTCAACACTTTACAATACATGAAGATCCTGCTGTGCCCAGTAACATGATACAAGGTGTGCAAGTTTTTCCAGATTTTCCTTGGAAACAGGATTTAAGGCTGTGGAGGACAAAAACCCAACCACAGACATTTAGAAAGATAATGAGAATGTGGTATATGATTCAATACTGAACTATATAAAGCTGTTTCTACTTGAATGTCATTTGTTTATTAGGTAAGAGCTTTTGTAACATTTTGCAGTTAACTAAAAATTCCAACAGCCTTTACAGCCTTGTTATTAACCTCAGGCACTCAGAAGTCAAGTCTTCTGCTAACGTGGCTGGAAGGAAGGATATAAGGAAGGTAGGACTTGAAGACAACACAAGTGGAGCCCTGTTAGCTGTTACTGCCTGAACACGCACTGAGATTGGCTTTGTTTCAGATGTGATGATAAATAATTATTTGTTTCACTGAAGGCCTGTTTGGAGAGTTTGGAGCCAGGATGTTAACCCTTTCTGTCAGAAACTTCCCATTCATGTGTGTCATTTTTAATAGCTCAAAATCAAAATTAAAAGCTGCTCACCATTTCTATCCAGTTTACCCCCCAAACAGGTTGAACAGACACAGACAGATATAACTTAATTTTTCTTGAGACATTGCACTCACCTCTTCTTCCCTGTGGTACTCTGCAATGAGGTGGAATGGCACTGTGTACAGTGTGCTGGACATGACTCCAAAGAGTGAACAAAGAGCCAGAGTGGAATAGACATTGGGAAACAAGCCAATTAATCCAGTACCCAGTCCAAAAAGTAGGTATCCAATGAAATAAAGTCCCTTTAATCCTATGTATGGCAGAAGGACTTTCTGCAAGTCTGTGAAAAGAAAGTGAAAATGCTGATAAGATTAAAAAAAATAGGTCACATTTTATCAGGGAGTTCCTTTTAAGGGGTTGTATTTTGTAAAATGCAATGAAGGAGATAATCTTAATGATTTTGGAAATTACCTCAAATTATTGTAGGTATAAACTGGCCAAAGAATACTTGCTCACACCGCCCAGAGTTCAACCTGCAGCTCGCACTGCAGCTGCACCCAGAGATACTTGTGCTGAATAGATGTTCACCCACAGAAATGCCTGCAGTTAAGCTCCAAAGGTAAAAACATTTCCCTCAAGCCTCTTTTAGGTGCTCAAATCAACCCCCAAAATGCTACTTACTTGAGTTTTTGGATCTGAGTTTTTTTAATCCTTGGGAAGAGCTATGGTGAAATCTACCTGGGGAGCTGTGCTAGCATGTTTACACAAAATTTTTGGAGAGCAAGATTCAAGCTTCTGGCAAGACCTTCTGCACAGGGAATACAAATGGGGAGAGGTCACCTTCGAGAGCCTACAGCTACAGCATTGCTAGGTGAAAGAGCACCTAAGAATTTGGTGTGGCATTTAATTTCAGAATGATTATCAGTGTTCAGGGTCAGTTCATGTGCAGAACTATGTCCTACTCCCAAAGTCACCCCTCATCATGTGGTCAGGAACTGTTTGTGCTAAGATACGAGTTTGTAATAATGCTGAGAATGTAACATTCCTTAAAAAGCTTTAATGTAGAAAAAATCCAGGTAATTTGTCATCCCTTTATGGTTTTTAAACAATGGCAAACAGCAAACACAGTGTTGGAGTTCACTCATGGGTACTTACAAGAATAGACTGATGAAGAAATTGCATTGATGCACAGTCCCCAGCATCCCATCTCTACCCCTGCTTTGTAGGTAAGGTAAAGTGTGGAGTTGTGAGGTGCATAAGGATTCCCACGGTACACAACCTGAAAGAGACCACAAAAGTCACAGAAGGCAGGGATAGTAGGGAATGCCTCCTTCTTACAGACACAGGGCCCCATCTCTGGTAGGGAGCACCCAAGAACTCTGTTAAGCAGTGTCCTAACAATCCATTAGTAATTCTCCAGGTTTCACACTCAAATCTCCTGGACTATCACATCCCAGGCTTTGCCTCATTTATTACCCTCTGCCTTTTCCTGGACTGTCTACTTTAGATCGACTCATTTGCTCTTTTATCCTTTGGGTGTCTCACTTGCTTTCTCTCTCCACTTCTGCCCTCTTGCCTTAGCCTTTCTTTCCCTACTTTGTCTACAAATTTTTTCTGTTTTCTCTTTCAGATTTACTTCAACATAGACATTTTTCCACACAGTTTCTGTCTTATTCAGATACTTTTCTGGACAAGCAAAAGTTGTTTTCTTTCAGTTGTTCATCTACACTGCAGAGAAAAAAACCCTCCCTCTCGCCTTGCCTACAAAGACAAAAAAGGCAAGGAAATGGGAATACTGTGTGGAAACCACAGAAGAGCAGGGAGTGGCAGTGAGAGATTTGTGCCAGGATGATATTAGTACTGTGGAGGAAAGGAGGCAGAGACATCTATATAGGCACAAATCACTGTCAAGGACATACAGTCCCTGGGAATGACATGGAAAAGGCACCACTGGGTATTGTGAAGGCAAACAGTTGCTGAGAAAAGGGACTCAGGACAGACAAATGCAAGAAGATAAAACTTTCTGCTACCAAGTAGCTCCCTGTGTGCGAAGAGCTGCACTGAGGCCAGGGAGGCTGCAGTGCAGGTGAGGGGCTTGGTGTGGATGCTGCACGCACACCAGGACAAGGCCAGCTGCACCCACGCTCGGCCCCAGCTAGAAAACCTGCACATCTGGGAGCAGCTCCGAAGCCAAAGTGGAAAATGGATGTGTTTGGACCAGCTCTGAGAGCTTCACTCGGAACATGTAGACACAAAAAGCCTTACAAATACTAAAGGTTGTCCCCAGTGATTTCCCCAGACAGGCTTGGAACAAGGGCCTGACCTTAATTAGCTGGTTTACAAAACTATTGTTTAGCCATCGAGATATAAATGGCTCTGACACCAGTGTCATTTCCTCAGGATGGTAACACCATTTCACTTCTTTTTGATGGAGGAGGAGACGCTACAAGGAAGGAGTAGTGAGAGGATTTTATGCTTTACCTGTCCCATGAAATCCGTGAAGAAAAGCATGTTGGACAGGAAAGCCATCCATCCAAAGAGGTGGCTCACACACAGACAGCGATAGTGGGATGGCATGCTTAAAAGTGTCTTCAAGAGTGATTTAAGGGTCATCTGCCTCTTTTCCTAGAAGCAAATATTCAAGAACAAGACAGTATTATTGTCCTGAAGGCTAATGAAATAGCTGACAGCAAATGAAGAAGGCCTTAGTAGTATCTTTTCATTGCTAAACTTCCGAAGTATTTTCTTTTGTGCTGGGAAGGGCTGTTTGGATACTGAGTTTTCTTCAATTTACAAAATTCATAGAAACTATAGAAGAGATGGAGTATACTAGCAGGAATGTAACATTTCTTGCTATTATAATCAGTAGGACAATTATTTACATGTAGAATCACAGAAATTTTCTGCCAAAGCAGACTCAGAGAGTTAAAAAAAACCCCCAATAAACCAACAACAGAAACAACCAGAAACAAAAGTTATTTCTTTATAGAGACCATCATCTTTACACTGAAAATTTAAAGCTGCCACACAAAAAAGTTATGCTCAAAATACTTCTGAAAATTAAAATGTGTCAGTTGTGGATTTCTGAGACCTTGTTCCCTTTCCATTCTATGTGCTAAATTCCCTAGGAAACTTCTTTTTCTAGGGAAACTTCTAGTTCTTTGGACATATCGTGAGCTTTCCAGTATGCACTGTCCTTGAATCAGGGAGAAGCTGTGGTTCCCTGTGGTAGCAAACAGAGAATGTGAGCTCCAGCATCTGAACCTCATACCATGGGAGAAATACCTCATACCATGGGAAAAAAATCTAATTTCGCAACCAAAACTTAATTGGTGCTGGTTAACAAATATCACTGACGAGGAAAATCAAATTTTCTCACCACCTTTAATGCCTCACGTTATCTCCCTCCTTTCCTCAGCCCTGTGCCCCAAAACTCTCTTTCTTTTCCAGTCACATTCATCAGATCATTTGTATTGCTTTTTTTTCTCTTTAAACTACTGTAGGTGTGCTTGATATCAGGTATTTTGACACGTAATTCTTCCTGTATTAAAGGTCCTGCATGGTTCATTACTTTTAAAGAGAAAAAAAAGTTT
>VXAX01003607.1:400689-461994 GCA_013399835.1 Leptocoma aspasia
TAACCTGGGGGGGGGGGGAATCTGTATATATCCAGAAAGGATTTCAATGCACTTCGTAAGGATGAATAAGTGAACCTATCCATTGCCCTTGAGCATCAGAGGCAGATATAAAGCTCGACAGAAATCTGTCAAGCCGCAACTGATGCGTACTTTTTCGTATGTGCTGTGAACTGCCCTCAGAAGACATGATTATTTCTTGGTTTCTGAAAACAAAGAGTATCAGAATTACTTAGAGGTGGGTTTTTTAAGCCCAGTCTTACTTGCCAGGGGAAGGCCTTAAGAGAAACCTGTAGTGACCTTACTCAAACTGCACCTTTCAGGTTAGCCACCTGAGTGAGGCAGCTGATCCAACCTATCCTGAAACAACACAAGGTCTTAAATTGACGTCAGTAATTTTGGTTTCAAAACTTATCCACGATGGACATCGCATCTGACAACACTGATTTTTCTCCAACACGATCAGATATATCTGGGACTAAGAAACTTGTCAAGTCCTATGGCAAGAGTGTATAATGTTCAGTAACTTACACTAGACTGGTTATCAGCTGGAAACTTCAGGTGTTTTTGCTGATGATTTAGACAACTTGCCAGGACCTACTAGATAATTCTTGCTTCCAGGCTGGGGTTTATGTAGCAGAATGTAAAAGGTTTTTTTATGGTAATAATGTTGACATTTTTGCCACAACACATGTAAAATGAGCTAAAGTATGGCTCAGCTTTGGAAGCCTTTGTAACCAACAAACCAATCTGCAGCAAAACACAGACAAAATTATCAAAACACTCAACCCTTCATGTCATAAAACTCCTCACACATTGCACTGGACAATACTGTATGCCATATAACTAATACATTGACAATACAATGCCATATAACTAATTCATTTTAAAAGCATATTTTGTCTTGAAAGAGATGGCTTCAAATGAAAGTTTAAGTTTGAAGGAAATGAAGACCAACATGGAATAACCATTGTTTAAAACCTGTGCAGCAAAGTTGCCTACCATTTTTCCATAAGGAGAGGAAACGATTGTTAGTTGGCAGATATTTTAAAAAAAAATTGATTCTGAGTTTAGCTTCTAGCCAAGCTGGTATTCTAAATGTAATATATAATGAGACTGCATTGAGAAAATGTAGTCAAGCTGTTAAACAGATTAACTTTGAGATAATAGCTCTGCAGCAGCACATAAGAGAATAGCATTAATTAGACCATAGTTTCAGCATGATAAAGCAAATTAATATGAAAAAATAGACTAAAAAATCCCTTATTCATGAATAAACAACACAATCACTCATTTAAGAATATAACTGTATTTTATTAAAAGAAATTACAACATGTATTACAAATCAATGGTGCAACCAAGAATTGAAATAATCAAACCAAAGTATATTATATTTAAACAACATCCTGAGAGTTTACAGGTGCTTACCAAGTAAACTGTGTAGCTCTTCAGAACACAATTATCATATCATTCTAGACAACAGATCATCCAGGTACACAAGTATGTAACTCCCACTGCTTTCAAACTAAATTTAAAATGTCAATAATTAAAAAAGTATAAATTATTTAAAAGCAATATTATGCCAACATTTATTTGTCATATAGTTCAATTTTAAAGCATAAAAGCTTACAGTATCAGCCTGAAACTTATCTGATATGCATAGTTAAGAGATTATAAACTAGCTTTTATGTTCTTAAGTTCTATTGCTTCATCAGAACAAAGTTTAGCAATCTCTTGCTTAGTAAACCCATATTCTAGAAGTATTTCTTCTGTGTGCTCTCCTATAAAAGGATCTCTTTTACATGATGGAACAGCAGGAGTCCTTGACAGAACAGGAGCAGGTCTAGGACTTATCTCTCCCTGATCATTTTTGATAAAAGAACTTCTTTCTTTGTTATGCTGATGTGAGGCAGCATCATCGAAGGATAAAACAGGGGTCACACAGGCGTCAGTGCTATCAAATATGCTGCACCACTCAGCCTGTGTCTTCTGTGCAAATATGGATGCAAATTTTTTCTTCATTTCAGGCCAGCTGGAAAAAGTCATCTGATCGGGGAGTTCATCTAAATTTAGCCCAAGACCTGAAAGGAGAAAAGTTTAACTATAGTACAGCTTAGATAATTTACTATGTGCTTCCCACAACTAAGTATATTCCTCAAGAAGATAATATTTTGCAGGCAATACTAAAGTCACTTTGAACTTTATTTGGGTATCTGTGCAGGGAGCAGAAGAAAAAAATATTCTATACTTGCAATTAGACTAAACTGCATCAGCTACAACCTTTTACGTATGTACCTATAATAAACACTCATTTGTACGTACACTTCACAGAAGCAGCAGCTGCCTTCAGGTAATGATGTCTTGAGAAAAGCTTGTATAATAGGTATCATATTCTCTACCTGGCAGTAGCAACACAGGAATCTGCTGAATGGGTGCTGAACTACAGCAATACACTTATCTCTCAGGAGCCAGCACATCTGCCAGAGCTGGACATTCAGCAGGCTACAGTGTTTGCAGTTCAACATGATGGAGTTATTTCTATGCCACAGATGAGAAGGTGGTGTGGATGGATGTGCCCAGCTCGATCCGCACGTGGCAGCTCTGCTGCAGGTGCCTGCAGGCTGAGTGACCTGCTTCTTCACTCCACTGTGAAGAAGAAGTATCTCCTGCTCCCTCTGCTCCAGCACACTTCCCAGGTTCTAGTTCCCACAGCCCTTTCATTCACTAACTGCTCAATAACCCTGCTTTACACCTCAGTTGCACGGACCACCCAGGTATGCACTAAGCACATCCCTTCTGAGACCAGAGCACGGGCACACAAGCCCTGTGATGACAATTTCCTGAGCTAGGCAAGTCCCAGGTCTATCCCTGAACTAAGCATCACATCCCTTCTCACTGGGCAGCTTACATCTCTTCTGTGATGCCGGTTTCCAATATGTGTTTCTGTTCTCAGGGATTCTGCTCTCTGCAGTCTCTGCCTTTTCATTCTGCTACTTCAAGGAGATGCAAGAATTTTTATCACTTCTTGTAGAGATTATTGCAGAAAATAAGAGGTAAAAAACAAGAAAGAGAAAAGGCAGTTGAACTACACTTTCAAAATGGAGATAGTACAGAGGTATAGGCAGAATATATGATACCAAATAGAAATCAGAAGTGATATATTGAAGGCTATTCTAACAGTCACATTTTGAAATTCAGGAGCATGAACACCTAAGGAAAAATTCAGAAAAGCAGGGATATGAAAGAAGTTAATTTGAGAAATCAGAAAGACTAGAAAATAACTATCATAATAATGCTTCAGAAGTAACAAAAAAAATTAGCTTCTTAGAAAACAGCAGTTCTCTGTAAAAGGCAAAGAAAATGTAGAGCTCTGCAAAATTGAATTTTGAGCTTTCTTTTTTATATCTTTGGTTATCTGGTATCAGATTGATAATTAGACTAACAACTGTTACAGGGTGACAGAGGTAATAGAGGGCTGTTTGCAGGCAGAATTTACGCAGACCTCCTCTTGTCTTTAGCTGTATATAGGCAGAAAAAACCTAAAATGTCTTGTCTTTCTATGGCTTCCTTACCACTGAGTGGGGTAGATATATGGCTGCTGAAACATACAAGGGAGAAGAAAGGGAGATAATGCCTTTTCTTCTGCTCCTTAAATTCTTTCTCTCCATTCATGATCTGTACAATATGCACTTCCTGGGGCCCACAGTACTTTCCCAGTTTAACACAGTATTTAAGAATTTCACTGTTGATCACAAGATTATTAAACACAGTTTTGAAAATGAATACACGCTTTGAAATTGTACTTTGGTACTTCAAAGGAAAACACACAGAAATTGCCAGTCTCCAGACTCAGAAACACAGCCTTGCAGTTATTCACTCTCAGAAGAAATTCATCACAATCAAAGACAAAATAAGTATTTTCACATCTTCTTAGAAATGGCTGTGAATGCCAGGATAAATGATACTACAAATGATCAGTCCTTACGGTTTTATCAAGCTATGTACACCTCAAATCACTGAACTCACAGTCTTGTGTCCATAATCACTCATGTCATCCTAAAAATGAGATCAGCTGAAGGTTAACTCACACTGGTTGGACATCATGATCAAATAAAAGCTAGCCATTATTTTCAAAATTAATTTGATTACGGATTTTCCAAGTCTTCCACTAAAGACGAACAGTGCAGTATCGTTTACTTACCAACTACGAAGGGAGACAAATTTACTTTCCACAAAAAGAATGTAAATACTCACTACCTGAGCTTCTGTCTCAAAGCATGAAATCTTGTCAAGTGGAAACTTTGTTTCACAGTGCTCATTTTCTTATTAACTGTGGTTTGGTTTCTAGCAGCCAGTCCAACATGAGCAGAGCTCTACCATTATCCCATTACACAATTATTTTTGACGATTGTGGCAGATGGGGAGTTGGCTGAGCCTCACTGCACATACTCTGGCAAACTGGAACAATATGCAGAACCTGGAATTTAATATTACACGCTCATTTTCTGCTTACCACTGAAGACTTCAGCTTTAAACATGATGAACTGAGAGCATTTAAGCACTACAACTTCTCATTTTCCAGCTTGTGCTCACCATTTGTGGTGTAGATGAGCAGTATCAGAGCAGGAGTGTCTGACTCAACAAGGAAACTATTACATGGCACAGAATTGTCTGGGATGCCACAGGAGCACAGACTTCACTCAATGTAATCAAAAGAAAAGTATCTTTTACACAGAATATCTTATAAAGCAATCATGACATAGTTCCAAGTTTTTTTGTTCAAATTTTAATCTAGGATTTTTTGTATGGAAAAGCCCAGTCAACCTACTTTAGTACAGCTTTGAAATTATTTTTGAAAAATGAAAAACTGTCTCCCTATAATGATGTAGCTTTAAATCTCCTCCAAATGCTATAGCTTTATTGACATGTATGCCCACATCATTTATTGATGGAGGAAACTGAAATCTCTACTTCTACAGAACTTCTTAGACAAACTCCAGTAAAATCAAGCACTGATTTCAAGATAAAGAAACCAGCAAAATTGATTAGATAAATCAGTGAAGCTGCTTTTGTATGTCAGAAATTGAAACAGTTTTTTTATATTATTTCAGTCATAGTATTTTAAAAGCGGAGTTTTGTTCAGGATTTTCTTAACTTGATAATTTTCTTTTCAAAATGTGTGGTCATAGCAGAATAATTTTGAAATTATGTTGTCATAACATGACTAAATAAAATCATCTAGCATGGAAAACCTTCGTTTTCCCCTAAACAACAGCTGCAAGGTGAAGGCCATTGTTCTTTTTCTGACTAAATAAAATTTGTTTTCATTGTGAAACGGAAATGAATTTCAGAATATCCCATATTTCAGAAGAGAGCAGTGAATTTTCATTAAACTATGTAGAATTTTTTCTCTGCTCAACATTTCTGAAACTTAAGATTTTTTTAGAAAGTGACAGTTGATCAGGCCCCCAGTACTAGCAGGCCTCACTGCAAATACATCCATAGCTGTACTCCAAGCTGACATACTTAATTATCACAATTGCAAAGGTTCAGATGGAGCAAGAGCCTGGCCCTCTACAGTATTTGTACAATGTTTAAGACTTATCATAATAAATAAATTAAAATAAAACATAACATTATGTATAACTGAGTCTAAAACATAATGAGGAAACTGTTTGCCCATGTTGCATGTCTCAGTAACAACGTGGTATTGCATTCCGTGTATCAGCAGATTTTTAATACAGTATACAATACTTAATCACAAAACAGAGTCCTGTGGAAATCCTTCATAATTATGTTTTTTAATTGCTTCTTATTTTTTTTCCTTCTTTTTCTAAACAGAAGTAATACACTGTAGGAGTACTGAATAGTATGAAAGGGGTACTATGGAGTAGGAACTAAAGTTCAGTACCTCGGTGACTGTCAGTGCTTTCCACACCAACGTAAGTGGACGCTAAATTCACCTTGTGCAACCGACTTTACACCATATAACTCAGAATCAAACCTTTACTCACTTGCTCCACAATATTTACTGTGTTCTTCACACTCCTTGTAGCCTGGCTGCAGCAAGACTAAGCACCTATTGCTAAAAAGCAGAACAAACCTGCAGAAGC
Source organism: Leptocoma aspasia (assembly GCA_013399835.1). NCBI lineage: Eukaryota > Metazoa > Chordata > Aves > Passeriformes > Nectariniidae > Leptocoma > Leptocoma aspasia. The sequence goes on from VXAX01003607.1 coordinate 406,800, forward strand.
AATTCACAGGACAGTTGAAAGACATTCTGTCTCTTTCTGTCCAAAGATTAAGGCTTAACATTAGTAGCAAATGTTTCTTCCACCTGATTTTTCGTAAGAAGCCAAGGCATTTTAGCTATTTATTGTCTGATTTTTGTGGTAATAAAATTAATACCTGCAAAAGGACTACAGCTTGTCTATTAATAGCAAATAGTCAACAGTGAGCCCAAAATACTTCTCTACTGCATCTATTTTACATAGCTTCAGTTTCTCATAAAGCCTTTTTGAAGTTTATTTAATTAATTTGTTTTATTTAAAGCATAAACTCAATTGTCCCTGCTGAGCACAATCTACAAAGCCAAAAATCTTCTCCAACTAACATGCTCTATTTCCTTAAATTTAGTTTCCCTCTGCAGCCTCCTTAAGAACTTGCCTCACCATGTCATTAACTGCACTTGGGTCAAGCACTGGGTTCCTGCAGGAACTCTGCAGGGAAACACTGAAGTGAACCAAAACCAAAAGGAAATCAGTTCTGCTTTGGCTAAGCAATTCTGTGAGCAGAGACAAATGGTTCAGAAATCACACTCCTTTCTCAATTCTGTAGCCTTAACATCTCCAGCTGACATCTGCAACACCCATATCCTTGTACTCTCATTCTATGGGAGTGGCAAAACTAATCTATCCTCTGAATATGGACAGAGAGACATCAACTGGTTTTTGAATATATTTTATCTGGAACAGCACCAAATTGCTCACCAGCAGAACTGATCAGAAATATGGAGAAAAGCTGTGAAATGAAATTATGGAAATTGCAAGTGGAACATACCATTTTAAACCCATTTCAAAGCTGTAGTTAATGCCTGGAACAGATGACTCAGCCTAAGTCAAAGATCCTCAGGTTTGTGAAAGAGGATTACAATTCCCACAGGCACCTTTCTCTTCCCTATAATATTCAAAGGCTTAAATTCTGAATTTAATTTCTGCAATAGGTATCCCAGAAAGGAAATAACCCCTAAGTTACAAGAAGGTTCTGCTGTTCCAATTTAGTGTACTATTGCTTCAGAAAGATTGAAACCTTAAGTAATAAAAGGAGTAAATATTTTCTATGTGAAAATCTGAACAGATCATGATGTGCATCTGAAACAAAATAACAAAAGACCAGTTACTTTAAATTCAATATTATGAGAAAATCTTGAGTTTGGTAATTTACTTTAAACAACACACTTTTACAAAATAAACAAAGGAAACTCACTGAGTGTAAACAAGCAAAGATAGTGATACAATTAAAAGCAAAAAGCAAAATTTCCTCAAAGACTGCAGCATATATGTTGCATTTTTTAAATATGGCAGAAACAGACTGAAACATGTGGAACAATGATTCCAGTTGTTGTCTACTTAAAAGTGGATACACACCAGTTCTTTATTGCTGGAATAACTATTTTTGAAACCTCAGCTGTTAAAATCAAGCAACTTCTCTGTACTGTAAATATAAGGAGTACTTTCAAAAATGAAAATAAAGTTGTCCAGTGTGGGTGCCCCAACACAAGCAGAAGAATTCACAGTTGCTCTAACTTTAAGCTCTACATTTCTGAGGAACAACTAAAAGAAAAGCAGAATTTTAGCATTTTCCTCAGTAAAGAGTTATCTAAAGAAGACAATCAGTGGCCACTTTGTATCACCTTGCTACTGGTTTCATCCATCAGAGGCTTATCTCTAGAAAACCTGGCTGAGAGAGAAAAGCCCAAGTCTTGACACGTAACAATGGTTAATAAAAGAAGGCAGGACTGACCAGAAAAAGTTCACAGAGAATCACAAACAGAACCACACCCCATTGCAGAATTCTGGTGCGTTTTGAACAAGTACAGATTCTATTCCAGTCCTATAGCTTAAGTGTGATTCAACTTAAGTCTCCAAAGAACAAAATACTGCAGGCCATGAATATTGCAGACAAGTGTTTGATCACTTAAGTCAAACATATGGGTATTTGAGTATGCAGCCTTATTTTTTTTTCATTTGCTGTGTACTTAATACAAACATTCTCCCTGAAGATATTTATTGGAATTCCAAATTTCCTAACTCCCAGGGCAAGGGTTTGCATTTTACTTTGATACAGTTTTATATTTACTTTTGTTCTCCAACTACTACGCAAGCAAGAAAATCTCAGGAGATTGGATGAGAAAAACATTTCAAAGAACTGCAAATAATCAATGTGGAATGATCAACTACACTTTCTTTTCAAGATTAAGTTGCTTACAAATTGAGTTCACAGACAAATTATTTTCAGGACAATTAGAGACAAAAAGCACCATCCTCTTCAGCCAAGAATGTGGCATTTCTAAACTTGACATTTGATCTGTCCAACATAATGCTAGACATTAGTCCCTGAGCCACTCCAGGAGCCTTCCTCACTATTTCATGTAGCAGCATGTACCAATTGAGATATTCCACACAATTGCATGGACTTTTTAAAGCTACATGAGAAGGAGCCATTCACAGCTACAGCTGTGCAAGAACCTGGGGAGCCCTACAGGCGGCAAGAGAACAAAGCCAAAGCATACAGAACAAGCTCTGTCTTTGGGATCCTGCTCACCAAAGGCACACTCCACCTTACAACCCCATAATGCAAGAAAGACAAGAGCTGCAGATGAGAACAACTGCTCACCCTCAACTGCCCGATGCCCAGCCTGTCCCTGAGCAGTGACCACCCACCGACCTCCCCTCCAGTTTTACTGCTGACCATCATGTCCTACGGTACAGAATGTCCCCATGGTCAGCTGGGGTCAGCTGTCCTGGCTGTGATCCCTTCCCATTTCTTGTGCAGCCCCAGCCCTCTCGCTGGTGCAGTGGGGTGAGCAGGAGAAGAGTCCTCAGTGCCATGCAAGAGCTGCTCACCGGAAACTGCAACATCCCAGCGTAACAGCACTGCTTCCAGCACAAACCCAAATCACAGCCCCCTGCAAGCTACTGTGAAGAAATTCAGCTCTATCCCAGGCAAAACCAGTACAAATTGTAGCATGGCTACAATTCAAGGCATGCTACAACACAAGGAATAATCAGTGGGAAAGAGACTGGGCAAGAATAAGGAGCTACTCCCCTGACACGCTCAGTGAGTGAAGACTGGAGCCGTGCATGGACAAATGTGGTTCACAAAACACTGGGTACATTCACTTTAGGACTCCTTTGCCAACATTCCTTAACTCATTAACCAAAACTAAAATAAAATTGAGAACTTCTTATAGCCTTCATGTTCTGTGCAACAAAGAAAGAATAAATACTGAATTCTTCCATGAATTTTTTGTATTTTCATAAATTCTGTACGGAAAGCATGGCAATCTACCAGAGAAGCACAACAGAAAAAAAAAGGTTTAAATTAAATAACCAATAAGAAGCCAGGAGTCCATGTGATAAAAGGGTTGAAGAACACAATGTGTTCAAAAGTAAAGATGCACCTGAAAATTTGTTTTAATTTCATACAGTTAAATATTTTGCATCACCCAGTCTAATTTCTTGAAGAGATACATCATGGTTTATGGTCATATTTAAAGAGTCTTAGTCAAATATAAATATTACATCCACAACCAGGCACTAAAACCACTCTGAAATTCTGTGGTGGAAATTAATTATATAAGCAGAATTTTCTTCCACAAATTTTTTTTATCAAGAAATACAATGAACTACTTACAGTGAATATTCCTTTCTGAAACAATTTAAATAGGTTTTATTTTTAATTATAGTACAAATAATAGAAATTGCTTGAAATTCTATTTGCAATTCCAAAGAATTAGGTCTTTTTAAACAATCATTTGAAAAAAGTCATTGCAGAAAAATGTTTAGTACTTCAGTAACATTACAAACTACCATTACAATAACTCCAAAAGAAAACTTGCAATTTAAGTCTAGTTGCTGGGGGTGAAAAAGAAATAAATCAATGGCTAGAAAAAGAAAGTCAATTAAACTGTTACATAACTACTCAACTAGCTTCAGGAAGTGTTTGGCTTTTACAAAGAAATTACATTTCCCATTTTTTAGGTAGAAGTTTTTTACAGATAAAGTGACCAAGTACTGGAATAGCCCAGGGGAGGTGGTAGAGTCACCATCCCTGGATGTGTTTAAAACAAGACTGGATGTGGCACTGGGTGCCATGGTTTAGTTGAGGTGTTGGGGCATTGGGGCACAGGTTGGACTCGATGATCTTCAAGGTCTCTTCCAACCTAGGGATTCTGTGAACCATGCATCATGAATCAAAACCAACTGTGAAGGAATTCACTCAATCATGCTTTGCTGCTATGAAACAATTGCTCCAACCTACTCACCTTTTATTAACTGGTTATAAAATTTAGGCTCAATGGCACCAACAGCCATGAACTTTCCATCAGAGGTCCTGTAGGTTTCATAAAAAGGTGCACCGCTATCTAGCAGGTTTTCACCTCGAGGTTGGCTCCAAAGTCCCAAATTTTGTGACTTCCACAGGAAAGAACTTAGGTATGCTAATCCTTCTACCTTGAAGATTTAGAGGAAAAAAAAAAAAGTTCCAGTAAATTAGTTGGCATGCTACCTAAATTCTGTAGAAAACAAAACAACAAAAAACGATTACCAGTTCTGCCCTTTGCTAAGATTTTTAATGACAGAATCTCTGGTAAGAAGTTTCATTTCTTAAAATTTTCAATTACTGTTTACACTGCATATATGAAATCATCTAGAATTAGAGAATAAGAAAGAGCATAAATGCAGGAAGGCAGCTTCAGATGGACAACACACTTTCAATGCACAAAGCTTCCTCATTTAGCAAGTTCAGAGTCATTAGACGTTCACAATGAGTAATTTCAATTATCAAATAATCACAATTTCAAGTGATGGGACAAGCTTCTTGGCTCTACACAACATTAAGCAACTGACAGCTAGCAACACCTTTTAAACCTCTGGAAAACAAGATACCAGTACCAGTCCCATAAATACCAAATTTTTATCTCCTTTAAATATACTGATTATAGGAAGAGTGCTATTTTTAGGAGAAAATTTGAAGGAAATAAAATAAAATCTCCAACACTAAGTTAAAGCAAAAACTATTCTCCCACTGTCATCACTAGCAGTTACACACATAGCAAAGTAATCTCTACATAGACAACAGTCTGATGAATACAGCATTAGAAAACAAGAGTAATTCCATTTCAAATTGCTCCTCAAAATTTTGTCTATGTGGAGTACACCTAGATGAAAACTCTGTTCAGCTTTTCAACAACTACCAAGGTTGTGCCAGTCATTCAAGAAAATCACATCTTACAGTTTTGTTCATCAGCACAATTAAATTTCTTTCAACTGTATTGAAAGTATTGTAAGCAAAGATAAGCCAGTTAATAGTGTATGGCCAGAAACATTCCAGTAGAACAGATTAAAACCTGAGCTGTATTATTACGAGTATCACTTGATTCATGCATTTTCAGCTGCATGAAACTAGCCTAATATTGTCTATAGAGGAAAGCATAGATACCGTACCAAAAAAAAAGGCTACTACATTTTTGTGTATAAAGATCTACAAATTTATACCTTTCTATGCAAAAATTTAAAACATGCAAGTTGCTGAAATATGCATTCAAGAGGGCTTCTTTGTTTAATGTGAGTTACTTGGGCTCTTCTCTAGTACTGCTTCAAGGACAGGAATATTTCTGTCCTCACTATGACATGTTAAAGTAAATTAAAGTACTTTCATATGACAAAATACTGCATACCTTCATCTATGTATCTGCAAAATTATTGCAAGGATGTTAAAATAAAGATTGTTTCACTAATGAACTGATCTTGCACTACTCATATTAACAAAAAGTAATATTACTCAAAAAGCACTGAAAGTAAGGATAATAAAAGATGGGGAAAATATCAGAATAAGCCCTAACTGAAAATTAGATTTCAGTGCTGACAAAACTCTTAGCAGCTGTACAATACCTATGTGCTACTTACTCTGGAAACACTTAAAATAAAACAGCACATCTGTTTTTGACTGGTAGAGGGACTTTAGAAATATCCCCTGTCAGGGCCACTGGACAGAGGTTCTGCCTGAAGCCCACTGCAATTCACAGACAAGTAAAAAAAGTGTCTTAACGTCTGCACCAGACCTCCAAAGATACATAAAAATAACCACACACTCATTTATGTGGTCACCTTCTTTTACAACATGAAAAGGATAATGTGGAGAGACTCCATTTCAAGTCTAACTGCAGAATGATTACAGTAAGAGTTACGTGTTTCACGTCTCCCTCATGTTAAGAACATCTGCAGTCTCCGAAGCAGGCACAAGAATCCAGAGGCATAATCCCAACGGGTGACCTGTCTGCTTCATAAGCTCTCTGTTCTTTCCACAGACCGAAAACAGCTCAAACAAAAGTGGGAATGAATCCACACCAACTTAAACTATCCTCGTGACTGATGAAGGCTTCTGGGATGTGGGAGTTTTGGTTTTGAGTACCTCCAGGCTGGGAAAAACCTGGAACCTCAGTCTTCTGTTGGACTATTATGCAAACTATCACTACCAGCATGCTTTCCTGTGGCTGTCTTTTCACAAAGAGTGAGTTATGCTCAGTCAGATGCCTACCATCAGCAGAAGGTTCTGTGGCTGAAACTCTAGGGAACCCAAACTGTGGTCCTGACTCACATGCCTCTGTCCCAGTGTGGCGCAAGAATGCAGAGGTACAATTGTGCCTACTGTGTCACATCCACTGCACGTGGCAACTATCTGGCTTCCTGTGATAGCCATGATCCCTACAGAGTCAATGAGAAGAGACAGCAACTAGCAGGCATCAATTCAGGCCAGGAACTTAATTCTTCTGAGACAGACAGATGAAATGCAGGACCCAGTGTCTACTTTTTGCACAGTGCAGTTTCTACTGTAGAAAATTCTACCATGTGTCTGAGTCATTAACATATTCAGACTACCTAAATTGTACAACAGCTTAAGTAAAAGGGTCTCTTAAACAAAAAACAAAACACCTGAAATACTGCAGTGCTGTGATTTTTAAAATAATTTCTTCCACAAAAAAACACTTAGGTGTAAAAACAGGCTCATCCACTAGTCAATCTACTGCAGTCTTTACTGCTGATGATGCATGTACGATTTTCATCAACTGTGTCATTTCTATTCTGTGTCAAAGTCTATTCAAGAAATAAGAAATATGAACAAATACCAGGTAAAGAGCATCCTGTGATACTGGACAATATTCCATATATTTCACAGGTCACCAGGCACATCAGCAGGGAACTGTAAATTCCATAATTATAATGAAACAAGAAAAAATTGGAAAAGACAATTTTTAAGGGCTTAAAAAAACCCCACAACACATTCCACTCCAAATGAGCTACAAATTTTATTAGAACATTAGCAGACTTAACTGATTCTTCTTCTAACAAATTCCTTTAATTCTCTGAATTATGATAAGGAAAATTTGGTAATACTATAAACTACAAGAAGTTATCTTTTTCAGTATTTGAAGACTTCTCACAATTCCCCACAGTTTTTCTTTCACAAATACACAGCCTCCTTCAATTCTTCTTTTAGGTCATGTTTTTAGAGTCATAATTTTTGTTGTGCTACTTGGACTTCCTCAAATTAGCAACTTTGAAAGATGATGTTCAGCGTCTGAAACATTATTTTCCTGAGACTTCATAAACATTGAAGAGGTTAGAATAATTGCTTCAGAAACTTTGCTGGCTCTATTTCCTGTTTATACAGCCTAATACAGTATATATGTGTTTTGTAACAGCATGATATTGTTGACTCATGTTCAGCTTGTGACTACTACAAACCCCCAGGATTGTACTTTAGCCAATTGTTCTCTTGCTGTTACTGCATTTGTGCAGCAAATTGTTTCTGCCTACAGAGGCCTACAATGTCCATGTTGTTTCTGCCTACACAGCACCAATGCCCATGAACAGCAGCCAGTTTTTTAGGTCATTGTTCCAATCTGAAAAGATAATTTTCAATTCTAATCCAAGTCCAACACACTTATAGTCCTTCACATACGTGTATCATCTGTAAATTTACTAAACACAATTGCTCATCCGTCATTCAGCTTATTGGAGAAAACACAGAAAAAAAAAACCCAACAAAATCTATAGAACTCCACTTGTTAAGTGTTTCATTTTGACAATCAAGTACTAAAAACTTTTGTCACAGTAAAAACATTCATCCTGTTTTGCACTGTTCCCATAAAATTTTCATCTAGACTATCATGCCATGGACTGCTTCTGAGAACATCATGTGAATTTGTCAAAAATTTACTGAAGTACAAAAATGTACTGAAATCCAACATCTCTGGCTGTCCTACTCTCTTTAATACCACTTTAACAAAGGGTATTTGTTTTGAAATACGTAATTTTTTTTCAATTTATATTTAAGGCCAAACCTTAGTCTTCAATGTACAATGCCTCAAAGGGAGGTCAAATTTTAACTGCAACGTTCCTTAATAAGAAAAACAGGAGAACAAGAGAGAAACAACACCTGCAGATAACATAAGTTTCAAAGATAAATTTAAATAGGTATTTTTCCTCTGTGTGTAAGTGGGTGGCCTTCCAGTGGAAAAAGATCTGCTTTTCAAATATTCATTATTAAGCTAATTTAGCCTTTCATTTATTTTACAGCACATTCACAAAGTGTTTGAAGTTGACTTCCTGGCAATGACCCATAGTGTAACTATCCCAGGGAACAGTGCTTCTAAGTAAGATACGATCTGTCACAAATTCATACCAAGATTAGTAAAGCTAATGCAATTTTTATTCCAACAGTATTGTCATTTTTGCTGTTGCGCAGTAAGTCAATTGTTTATTATGCAACCTATCTCCATACACCACACTTATTCTTCAAATATATGCAGCTAATACTTTGTGAAGACAGCAGACCGGCAAAAGCAGGGAGAGGGGAGAGGCTTCAGTATATGTTCCATGACATAAGGATATTATGGCAGCAGTGATTCATGAAAATTGCTTGCATGTGAAGGAATAGCCATTTTATGAGATAATTCACTTTCCCTTTCCCAAATTCTCAATTTTAAACCTTACAATCTCCTCCCTTTCCCAGATTTAGAGTAGGAGAACACCCAAGCCTAAGGAACGCCAAGTTCCTTGAGAACAAGCTTACCATACTTGCATCAATGACCTGCCCTCTGCCAGATCTGGCACGTTCAAAGAGGGCTATAACAATGCCCAGTGCACACATCACACCTCCGCCAGCAAAATCAGCCAGAAGGTTTACAGGTGCATAGGGGTTTTCATTCTTTCTACCTAGCTTTGACAGCACACCTGACAAAAGAGAAAACAAAGCAAGGGTAAGCATAAAATTAATTATAAACATTCATTTCTACAATTAAAAGTTTCATTCTTTTCAGGCTATGCAAATAAATAAGGCATAAAGCAATCTTCTAATGTTTTCTATTTCTGCTTAGCTGACTCTCTAATTCACAAAAGAGTCAAAATATATGAAATCACATTAGTGAAGATGTAATTCATTAAAGAGATTAACAAAACTCTCACAGATAAACATTGATCTTTTGACTACATAGGGACAAAATTTTATTTAAAAAACCCAATCCTGTGTGCAGTAATTCTACATTACTATTTTGTAGATGCATTGAATCTCACCCCTAAGAGGCATTATGAATGTGTCTCAAAGCCACTTTGAGAAAGTGTTCTTCTTTGAATATTTTAAAGGAAAAATGCAGATGTATAGCCTTATGTGCTCATAAAAATTTAATAATCATAACAAAGGATCTCACACTGACAACTATGCTTAAGTCCTATCCTCCCTCTCCAACTACCTTTGGGAAAAAAAAGGTTGCATGTAAGAACAGGTGACAAACACAGGAAGGTCATCTCTGACTGCACGCAATGTGAACACAGGGAACCTATGTTTATGCCAGCAATTATGCAGAGACTAAAGGAATTAGAGCAAAGGCTAAGCCAGTTTACTTCAGTCAGAGCTCTGAATTTGTTAGCATTTCTCTGCCATTCTGAACAACCTCTTTACTATGACTTTACTCTTTGTAGTTGCCTCATAGAGATTCCCTTTGGGCAAGCAAGAAACTGCAGTGATCATCCCTCTCCTATGTCTGCGGCCTGAGACTTGCAGAATACATGGTCAGAATTTCCTGAGATTGAATGGTTCTGATGCACTGTTTAGTTAACTAATGGTATAATGCACTTCCTATGGGCAGGCAACAGACTGCACAGTGTAAAAGGTTTCCAAATCCTGTAGTGCAGGAGTAAAACCCCTGCTGCTGCCTAAAACCTTCCTTTCATAGTCCAAAAAGTTGTCACAGGCACCAGAAAGTTAATATACTGCCTTCTTAAGAGTACCTAACACAAACTATTTTTTAGTTAAAGGAAGCCAAAGCTCATTAGGAAAATACTTAGAATACGAGATCTCATTTTTGAGGAATGACACCTCTCGAACACCTTGTTCTATTTCCTTTTAATAGGCAGAAAAACTTGATCTCTGAAATTTCAAGCAAAATTATTTTACGAAGATATCACTAACCAAAACACTATTGATTAAATCAGCTCCAGAGGAAAAAAATCACTCTATTTGTGAGGATGGACCATGCTGTTTCTGTGCTGACTCCCTCCACTAATAATAGATAAAAATACCCTAATACTTTGAAATCATCTTAACATTAAGTCAAAAGTGTTTCAAATGAGGCATCTTTTCTTTAATCTTTTCTAGTGTCTAACAATTTTCCATGAGGGAAGACTGAATCAATCCCTAAAGAAATTTAATTCTACAACACTATGACTCCTCATAGTAGGAGACACCAGATAACCAGGTTTGCACTGCCTCCAGTCCATCCCTTTCCTGCGGCTACAAGAACTACTCTATCCAGAGGGAATCCAATAACTTTTAGGCCACTTTCTCTCCTGCTTCACAGGCTCAGAGAAGCATCAGTGACAGAAGCAGTGTGAAGAGCAGGAGGAAGGGCCATGCATGGATGGGCAGCACCAGAGATGCAAAATTTTGTTGGTGTTTGCTACTGCATATTTGTAAAATCATACCACTCAAAACCAGCATCATGTCCACAACACCACAATGAAATGTAGCATTTCCACTTTATTTGAAGCCTACTTCTTTTCAGTTGGTATCAGTGGAGACATATTTACAAGCAGAAAAGCACAAGATCTCAATTGTCTTGTGCTGCTTATCTTTTTCTTTGCTCAAAAAAATCTGCTCACAAGCACACAAAATCATCTGCAGCCATTTCAGGATAAGTATACAGATTTTCTAGGAGACGGGCCCTGAAGAAAATATTCAGTCCTCTCTTCAGATAAATATTCAGATACGTTATTCAGACAGAATAGCACAAAGCAAGGAAAATAATGTACAGCCTGGGAAGACATGCTGATCCAGCCCGTAACAGCTCGCTGCTGCTGGCAAAACAAGCAGCCTGTCCAGTACATGTTTCCTCCTTTCTTGTGCTGACTGGTTGGCTGGATCACTCAATGAACTGCTTCACCTTAATAATCTGGCAGAAAACATCCTCGTTTCTTCTGACCAGTTTTTGCCTTGTGAGGAAGTTTACAGAGGAGCTAAGCAAGTGCCAGAGCTGACTGAAAGCATCAGGGAAAAGCACAGAGAAAGGAAGCCCCATTTCACTGACAGAGACACGTCAGATCAGCTGTTTTATCAGACTGCACCTCAGATAAATTTTGAGCTATCTGCTTTCAACCAGTTCCTGAGTCTTGATCAAAGGGAGGAAAGATATTTTATTTAACAGGAAACTTTACAGCTTACCTGATAGAGCCAAGTAATTGATGTCATGACCCGCAGACTTGGCATATTTTCCTGTCTGGCCAAACCCAGTAAGTCTAGCATAGATGAGTCTGGGATTCTCCTGCAGAAGGACCTCTGGGCCAAGCCCAAGTCTTTCCATGACACCTTAAAATGATATAAGCAGGGAATTAAAATTCACATTTGATTTTAATAATGCTCAAAACATAATGGCTCAAAGTTAGATGATACAACAGCAGAACTCAACTGCACTTTATGAAGAAGCACATTCTACTTCAGCGTCCATGTCACAACACGAACGTTGCAAATTACCAACATACTGCATAAACTTTTAATATAAACCAAGTGGAATTTAGGCTTTAGAGGGTCTTTTTTTCACCTTTTTTTCCTGTTTTACTTCTCCAAAAGATTGATAGGACTGCAAAAACCATGCACCACTGGATGAGAGAGAAAGCTACCAAAGGCTTGTAAAACAAGGAAAAAAGAGAAAGAGAAAACTCTTACATTTTCCATATTAAAATCACCTGAAATTTCATCTGTATTTGACTGGAATATACTTTCCTCACCATTTCTCAGTACCTCATCTTCCTGTGTATTTTCACTCACTGATGTGAATGGATCATGCCATTATTCCACAGATGATCTGCAGAAACCACACACAAGTAAATGTGTTCTTTTTTAATGCAGGGAACAAGGAACGTTTAGAATCAGTGGCATATAAATTGAATCAGCATGGATTTACAGAAATCAAGGCTAAAATTTTAATCTTGCAGTCCTAAAACAATGGTTTTAAGAAATTTGAAGGGTAAATAAACTATACTTTCTTACTGGTTCAGTGCAGTTTGGTCAGACTTTTACCAGGGATCTATACTGGCACTGCAGGGCCACATATTTTGGAATCGAAGGGATAATGTAATTTCAATGCCTGTTCCAGCTCAGAATCTATTACTCCAGCTCGTTTCACAAAACTAATCCATACTGTTACTACATTACCAATTTCTTTCAGGTCCATTCCTACTGTATTAATTACTGGGCAGTGGCAAGTGATTACTGCCAAGAAGCAAGCAGAGAAATTTGGCAAAATCCACAATTTTCAAATGCACAAGCGGAAACAGGGTGACAAATAACCCCTCTGGTGTCACAAAGTCATTGTTGTAAGGTCACATGTGCCTTGAAAGAAACTGTTCTGCCACTTGGGCCTTCACCTTCTCACTGTTTTCCAGCAGTCTCATGATGGGTCACAGATTTGCCTGTAAGTAAGTTCACTTACAAGCCCTGACAACCTAGTATCTAGTTACAAAATTCCACTTCCAACTGAGAAAAAATCCCAGCAAGTGCCCATAAAAACAAAGAAAACAAAATTTCATAAGGAAAAACCAGATCAACCACAAAGAAGTGGAACTTTTTTTTTGCCTCAGCTTCTGGGGAGTAAAACAAACAATTTTAGGGTAAGAATAAACCCATTTTGCAATGGAAAAGAATTACTTGTGACACACAATCTGTCCATGATGTGCAGTATCTAAAGTCTCCTATTTCTAAACTATCTGTAAAATCCCCAAAACATGTCAGCTAGCTCCTCAATGAAGCATGATTACAGAATGGTTTGGGTTGGAAGGAACCTGCAAAGGTCACTTACTCCAACTCCCTTCTGGGAGCAGAGACATCTTCAACTAGATTTGTGTACACAGATCCCTGTCCAACCTGACCTTGATGGCATTTTTTTTAACAGAACAGCATCCTCAAGGAGCACCCTGGGATACTGACATAATCATCACGTGAGTGCCTGTGCATATAAATATATGAGGGAGGGAACGTGGTCAATCTGAAATGTCTACTCATCTTAAAACTGCATCAATTTTGCTACTGAGAATCAGATGTTAAGCACCCCTATATATGTGGTAAATTAGTAAATATGCATACCGTAATTAAAACATAAACCAAAAGTTCTCTTTAAAAGACAGTTTTGAAAAATTGAAAAATTCTGTAATTGTGTATTTGAAGAATCTGTCTTACTTTTAACCTAACGTCAAAAATGTAAAGTACTTGCAAAAACACAAGGAAGGTTTTCATAAAGTAAATTTAAGACTGGCAGGAAGTGATTAGTTTGTAGAAAGCAACTTCCTAAAATTAAATAGGATGTTTGAAGATGAATACTAGTTCATAACCTGGATTTGATCCTGAATCAGAGTAACCCTGTATAACAGAATCATCCTACTCTATTTAACACATACAACTCTTATATTCCTTTCCCTGGCGTATGTGCTCTGTAAATGTGTAACCATAATGTCAGATCTGTTGCCTTCAGAGGAATTGTAAGCTCAAACTCTGACCGGCACGGCAAACGTAATGTGAGCTGGACTTCAGCAGCAGGCCTGGACATCGCAGAGGATGGTGCCCAGGGCTCGGTGTGACCCCTGGACCCGGACACCCCCTTGCTCCTCCAGAGCCCGGCCAGGGGCACGGCCCTGTCTGAGCCCTCTCGGCGGCCCTTCCTTGCGGTTTCACATGGCGGCTGCGCTGCACAAATCGCCACACAGCACGCGCCCCCAGCGCCTCCAAAGCTGTTCCCTGCCCGCTTCCCACTCCGTATCGCAGAGGCCACAGACAGGCGGGAGCCCCTCAGCACGGCAGCCCGCGGCCCCGCAGCTCCAACCTCCCGCTCGCCCCACACGGCCCGGCCCACGCTGCCGCGGCCGCAGCGCCACCCCGGCGCGGCTCCCCGGCGGCCACGGCCCCTCACCGTGGCGGAAGGGCTCGATGAGCACGTCCGCCCTGCCGCACAGCCGCCTCAGCACCGCGGCGCCCTGCGGCTGCTTCAGGTCGAGCGCCAAGGAGCGCTTCCCGCGGGCCTGCACGTCTCCGTGCGCAAAGCCCCCGGCGGACCGGGACAGGCGGTCAACTCGCACCACCTGCGCCCCGAAGTCGGCGAGGATCATCCCGCAGAGCGGCGCGGGCGCAAGCCCGGCGAGCTCCAACACCCGCACCCCGCTCAGCGCCATCGCCACCGCCACTGCGTCCGCCGCTGTCGAGCGCCCATACATCGATCGCGGGGCCGGCCCGGGCCGCCCCGCCCGCCCTCGCGCGGCCCTGGGGGTCGGGGCGGGCTCGTGTCGCCTCTCGCCCGGGGGCACCGGCCCTGCCTCTCCGGTTGTTTCCTCACCCCGAGCCCGTGATAGCCCACGGGCGGCTGCACTACCCTCAGCATCGGCTCGCAGTGAGGAGGAGTGGGCGTTCTCTTGCTGGTGGGGTCGGCACGCAGCTGCCCTTGGGACGACTTCCCTGTCCGACCGTCCCGGAGCCAGCCACCCGGCCGTCAGACCCGCACCACCTGAGCTGGGACCGAGGCCCCTTGGCAGCTGCACAGCCCCCCACACTCACACTCACACAGCAGAGGCTCAGATGACCAAATCCTTAAAATAATTTAATCGTGATGCAATAACCAAACAACAAAAAAACTCAGAGCGATCTGCTGCCTCCGTGTAGGGATCCTGAACAAAGGAAAAATGGGCTTTTACGCCCCTACAGCCTAAGGGCGGGAAAGTAACAGAATCACAAAACCATTCAGGATGGAAAAGACCTCCAACAAAGCCTGAGGCTGCGTGTCGTCGGCTCCAGCCGGTCTCCTGTTCAGGCCACAGGTCCCCGTACCCGTTGTTAGGAAAAGAGTCAGCAGTTCTTGGCCTGGGGCTCCAGCCATGCCCGGGGCACCTGGATGGGCCAAAACCCACACACCCAAGACCCCCAGGTTGCACGATGGGATATTAGCAGGACACGTGGTTAAAACTTGGGGTTTCTTTTCATCACATGTTTCTTTAATGAGGGCTGTCTGGCCCTGTTCTTGGGGCATCAGCTGCTAACAGACATAAATCCAGAAAGAGTAGTGAAATCTTTGGCATTGTATTGACACAACTTGTCACACTTACGCCCTGCTCCCAGTATTTCAGGTTACCGGGAGGCAGACAGAGCGAAGAAGTCCTTCATATGAATCCCATGCTCATTTTATAGAATTCTTTAAATTGGTTAGACTACAAAAACGTGTAAAGGCTGCTAATATGAATGCAGAATTTTTCTCATTCTACAATAACAGGTCTGTCACCAGAATACCCTTCATTTTCTGTGCAGACACCAGGTCCTGTAATGCAGGCACAGATTATGTCCACTACTATGGTGCCACCCACAAGAAATGGCCAGGAGGAAAGTATTTGTATTTTCATTCAAATGAAGCTGGCTAGTTTGGTTTGTTATCTGTCTCCCTTAGAGACACTATTCCATGCAAGGGTTTGTTTTCACAAACATTATGATGATTCTGTGACACTGTGTTTCTCTGACTAATTTTCAGTTTCATTTGTCCTCTCACACTTTCAGGTCTTAGAGTTTGTGTTGAATACAAACAGGCAATTTCTGTTGTGTCACCTTTGATTTCACCTGATGCTCTTTAGTTTACCCCATCTAAATAACACCATAAGCACACACTGGATAATGTCTGGATTTTGCTGTGATTTAAAGGAGCAGTCCTTTGCACCTGCTGTTTAGTTGTCATCCAGAATTACAGTGGTAATCTGTGGCAGAAACATTTAAGTCAGAACCCTACTAAGTTATTTCCGTTTCAGGGAGGCGAGGGTGGCATTTTATAAGCAGTGATTCCAAATTGAAAAATTGGATTTTACCAAACCAAAAAATAAACAGGCATGAGAGAGAAACAGATATTCTAATTAACCATGAGATGAAGGCTAATGATTTGAGTCCAGCAAACTCTCCTGAAGCAGCAAGTTGGCTAGCAGAAAATATATATTAAAAACAAGGAGACCTTCTCTACCATGGGCTTGCAGTAAAAACATGTTCATCTATGTGATGCCATTCAATATTTTCCATTAATAAGCAGCAGCAAACAGGAGGGCATATGAATTCATCATTGCAGAGGTAATGGGTATAGGAAAGGAGTTGTTTTAGGCTTGAAGCCACACTGTGTCCGAGTGCTTTTGTGTGCTTTACAGTGTTATGTCAGTGAGTTGCTATCTGTGTCATCCTGTGAAATGTGTATTTCACAGTCAGTGTTAGAAGACTGAAATTATCTTTACTGTGAGTTATATCAACATTTCTTACCGAGGTGCAAGCACTTTTGCAATACATACTGCATGCCAGACTTCTACATTTGGTCTCAGATTTGTTGGTTACAATTACCCATACATTTCAGTCTTTTGGAAGAATACTAAGGCAGCAATGTGAAGTTACAGCTGCATGCAAACTCTAGATTCTCTTCTTTCACTTGTATATTGTTTGTCATTTAGTCCATCTTAATGCATGGCTAAAGAGATACTGCTATCTGCAGTTTGTATTGATTTTGTTAAATGAAAAAGCAAAAATTACACTTGTTATAATATTTCAAATCCTGGTAACTATAATTGCCTGAAAATGTAAGTAGCAGGTGAAATTTCTCTAGTAAATTGAAAGATACCTACATTAAATTGAAATTGAGAACTTTAAAGATTTTCATGGAATTTGATGGTAGTTCTGTGTCCCAAGCTTGTCAAAGCTTTCAAACACGGTTGCTTTATCTCAAAGCTTGTATTTATGCCTTGCCTGAGTTAAAGCTGTGCTTCATTCATAACACTTCTTGATATCCACAAAGATGGTGTGGATGGTGCTCCACATTTCTAACCTCGTATCTTGTGCTGTTGTGACAGACACTGTCCCATGTACAACGTTCTTGCCAAATGCAGCAGATTAATCTCTGCCATTTCAATAGATTCATCAGCTTGGAGCATCACTTTCCTTTTCTGTGTTTCTGTGCTTCTGTGTGTGTGGATTTGTGCACTGCTGCTCTCCCAAGTGTACATCCCACCATTCAGCAGCAAAAAATCTATTCTGAGATCATTATATCCTTCTAAAGCAGCTGTGAATTCATGCTACTTGAAAATCTGGCTGTCTGTCTAAGATCATGAATTCTAGGTTTAGAAGTAAAAGCTCTGTCTCATCCATAGAAAGTAATTGTGTAAGATGCCCTGTTCACTAAAATAGACATATTCTTGAAAAACTACAGCTTGCAAGTTTTTTCAGTCCAGTCAGTCATTGAGGTGGTGATCTGTCCCAGCTGAACTGAACAGGCTTTGCCTTTAACTTTCACATTGTCTGAAATTTTCCCACTGATACTCTGGTAAGTAGGAATTTCAGGTTACCAGGATTACAAATTACTGATGTCTGTGACGGTGGTTTCTGTACTTTGGACCTCAACCCTTGTACCTGAAGCAAAATATTTTTCTTTCCTTTGAGACACAGCATATGGTATTACTGCGCTTTCATGATTTAGATGAAAAGAGAATGGCAAGAAACTTTATTTAGCTAATCTTTATTTTTGGTAATCAGAAGAAAATTTTTTCTGTGAGTTTATTGTTAACCACTGTTGTAGAGGCTGGAAACTCTAGACTGGGATTATGTCCACATTTTGTTTGCCTGAATAATGAGTTTGAGGTCTGTGCTGGATGCCACATGAACTACTGTTTAGCCACCCTGCCCTAAACTTACCTCCAGTGAGCCATTCCTGCCAAGTAGCGCTGTCTGCTACATTCACCAGAGACAACTTCTCCTGCATTGCTAGGCCGATGGATTGACAAACCTTTATTTTTGTGAACTGTTTCCATCATCTTGCCCATGAGCCATTTGCTGTGTGTCTTATGGCATACCTAATACATCTTATTTATTTTGTGAGTCTTTAATGATTTGACAGAACAAGCATTCTGAGGAACAGGTAGTCTTAGAAGAAAGAAAATGTTGATCTGAAGTGATGCGGTACCTGAAAAATTTTCCTTAAAACAACCATGTTTCTATGATTTTCTAGTTTAAAAAAAATGATCAGGAGACAAATTAAATTCTGTCCAGCACTTCCAGCTGCAGACTGGAACTTGCACATGCAGAAGGGCACAATCTCTGAATTCCAGTTTCCTGGCCTGAAATTCTAGTCTTTGCAGACTTCCTTGACTTTCATCATCTTTACTATGCTGTAAGAGCCTGGAGTGTTTTTCTGTCAAAAAACTGCCAAGATTGAAAAAAACAAAAAACCAACCAAACTCTTAGAAACTATTGTAAAATGAAAGTAGCTGCAGTTAATTTAATTCTGCTGATCTTTCTTACATATTAGTGTGCACTCTTTTCTACAGTAAAGTCACTTTGTTAACTGTACATTTGGATGGAGTTACTGAATGAAGATATTCGATATATTAATTTCTTCCTATCACATTCCAGTATATGGGCAAGTCCTTATTCAGCAAGCATCTTATACTTGCTGCTGGACAAGGCCAAGAAGTAGCATGTGACTAGATGATGGGAGGAACACACCATGAGACACATTCACAGGACACAGAAGCTGAGATGTCAAAGATAATTGGAACGTGGGTGTTTCCACTCTTGGTGTTATAGCAGTGTGATTATTTAAAAAAATTTTTTGTGGATTTTTCTTTTTTTAATGTCTGATGGACTGTTTGCAGAAAAGCAGGAAAATAGCCCTCCATTTGTGCAATTTTTCACCAGTGAAAACCAGGAGTTTCACCAGAGACTCCTTAATACAAGGAGTCTCTTTGTTTAATAAAACCTTATATGAATATATGAAACATGGGTTTCATTATTCTGTGAATGTGTTCATGGAGGATAGCTTGCTCCGTTCCAAATGCAGATGCACAAAATTGAGCCTCTCCCACTGTCATCCTTAAGTCTTCATGTCAACGGTGCACTGAGTTTATCAGTCCAGTTGCAGAAGCCTGGAAATTAATGGGGGGCTGCAGATGTTCTAATTCCTTCTATAACTGTGTGATTTGGCCCAAGAACTAAAGGAAGTCTTGTGCTTTGGTGTAAGAGTGAACCTGGTCATACTAAGAAGTGCATCTTTGATCAAATTCTTTTAATTTATGAGGATAGTTTCTAGAGTTTTCTTCACTGGTATCTGAGCATAACAGCCTTTTGTTGCCTCAGATTTTTAAATCCAAGCTGATCACCCAGGTTGTATTTTCTTCGGTTGTTGAAGCAGAACTAACTGCAAAAGAGAGGAACTTTGCTACTGATTCACCAAAATTAAAAACTGTGGGTCTTTTCACACACCACTCAATGACTCCCTGCATGTTTTGTCCTTATGTGATTTTTTTTTGTTATGAGTACAAAAGAATAATTTTAATAATCTGAACTAAGAAGGAGGCAAAAAAGTTTTAATTCAAAGCCACTTTTATTCAAACTGCTTCAGAAAACAGCAACAGCAGGTTGTAACGTAGGAAGCTCAATGAAAGAGAGGGGAAGATGAAAGGTCTGAGTGTAAAGTTTGTTCCTTATTCTCTCTTTAGAAAAATAATACTTTATTTAAAGATTTCCCTTTGGCTTACAGGCTTTTCAGTGAGGCTGAGACTGCAAACTGCTTTTTCAGTCAATCAGTCCACAGACTAACTTCTGAAAGTAAAACCATAAACTTTTTTCTTTTCTCAGAGAGTTCTAATTAATCTTCTTTCTCCTTTCTTTAAACACCACTAATGAAACTCGGACCCAGATCTGTAACATTTTTCACCTGTTTGGTTTTGTTCTAGTTCATGTTTTTCTTGCATGGAAGTTGTGTTTTACCCCTGCCAAGGGGGTGCATCCAGCGCCTCTTGAGTTGCACACAGCCCTGTTTTGCAAAATGCAGCAATTAATGCTCATGACAAAGCTGGAGATGAGAGTTGCTGCCTTGTAAGGATGTCACAGGCAAGGACAGCAGTCCCTGGACTCTGGGGGAAGGGAGAAGCAGGATTTGGGGGTGGTGTTTCACACAGAGCAGAGCTCAACTTGGCTCTTTGTTGAGAAGCATTTTCTGCTGCCAGGATGCCAGCGCCTACCACAGAGTTCGAATATCACCTACCAAACCACAGCTCTCATGGCAGGCAGGGACTTGTGGGTCTTGCCAAGTTTTGGTTTAGTCTGGGAGCTCAGGGAGGGGGAAAGATACAGATTCATTTTAGCACAGACAAGAAGCCATTTAGTATACTCCAAATTGCAGCTTTGCAATTTCCAGAAGATTTTTCGGTTTTAACACAAATTACAAGATACCATGTATTTTATAACACAGGATAAAAGTCTCTGGTACAAGACATTTTGTCTGGAGCATCTGCTAAGCAAGAGTCTTCAATTATCAGCAGCAATGGAAAGATGACTAATCTAAGAAATGAACATTTCTGAGAAAAAAGATGATATATTCCACATGACTTACTGAATATAAAGTTGTTAATTAAAAAAGAACACACACACACACACACACACTCTCTCACTCATATTCACATCCATTGCTGTATTTTGAAGGATCATCCTTCTTCTTTTGAAGGAAATTATTATGTAAGTTAACTATTTAAACTATTTAACAATACTGTTGTGAAGTATTATGACACCAAATCAACGGAGATTACATACAGTAAATTGCAGACAAAAGAGTGCTGAGACTTCAGTCAAAACCTAGGAACTTTTAACCTTGATGTAAAAAACTGTTTAGCTTTAACATTGAAACTGCTCTTTGTTTGTCAAAGAAGCTTTTGTAGTAATTCTTAGTCACCTTCCCCTCTTAGCAGGCCAAGTTGCACAAAACTCATGAAAACTACACAAAACGGGCATGGCAAAACATGATTTTCTTTTATATTATGGCCATTACAGTAGATCATAAGATAATAAGGAGCTTAAAATTAGCATATGTCGTACAGTTTCTAAGTGCTTCATTCTGACCAAAATGGCTTAAAATGGCCATGTCACAAAGGAAGAGTAAGTCCCCAAAGGAAACCTTACAGATTTAAATTTTATGTATATATGTGTGTATATACATACACATGTGTAAAATAAATATATTTTAATCCTTAATGCTGGCTTTCTCCCATTTAGTAGCAAAATGAATGCTTAGGAAAAGCATATTAAAAATAACATCTCGCTATTGTCTCCAAATGGTAATGTCCTTGGTAAATATAGATATGAGCAAAACAGTATAGCTTTGTAACCATTAATCTTTATTGGATAAATGTATGTTTTACAAAGTAAGCTTAACAAAATAACATGGTCTCAGGTTTTGAAAACCTATGTGGCACAGACCTGACCCAAGTTCATAAAGAAATGATAAAAACTCATCAGACAACAGTTCATTAAAGCTAATATTTTCAGTGGTTGATGCATAAAACTAAAAAATCACAAGTCATAATCATCAAGTATCAACATGCATTTTTCTTCATAAGATGTGGTTGGTTACATACGCTAGGAACGTGTACAAGGACATACAAATTCATAGGGCAGATTTCAATTAATGTGCTCTATTGTTGTGCTAGTGATACCTGTATCCAGTATAAAAGAATTTCAAATAAATATTTTCCTAACTCCACCTCAGGCAATATATGATTAAAATGTAATGTCTGTAAAAAGGAATTTATATTTCATTAGCTTTTGTGTGGAGAGCCAGAACAAGATACATTCAAACTTCAGTATTGATTTTGGTACTTGTTCAAATGAAAATAGCAAGACAGAATTTCAGGTACCCAAATTTTGAAAAGCCAGTGACATGAATGCTGAAGAGTAGCCCAGTGTATTGGGACTAGAACTACTAAGCCAGCTAGAATTTGCTTTCACCAGTTTAAATACTGAACTGGCTTAGCTGCTGCTTTGCAATGACTTTTCCTGAAATACTGATTCTTGGAAGACTGCTAGGAAAACTGTTTCAACAACTTCACTGTTAAGTAAATATGCAATACTGTAAGGTACATCCTTCTGAAAGAACCAAACACCACAGAGTTTGTGTATCTCTGTGCTGTTGGTGTATCCTGATTTCTCTAGCGTATATGCCTTTGCTTTGACACCCTGCATTGGGTTACATCAGGTTATAAAATTCTAAGGCTGGGGGAAACATTACAGTTCCCCTGCCTGATCCCCTTCACACTGCAAACTAAATTACCTTAGCTTCAAGCTGCTACTAAGGCAAGAACTACTGACACTCTTCTTTTAAGAGAGAGAGACTAAGCATAAATATGTGCTAAAAATCTGTGAAAAATGACACCAGATACATCTTCAGAGGTTTGAGATGGGAATGCAATAAACCTGAATTCTTGACATCTATATTTTCACATTTTTTTCTTCAATTTGAGCTCATTCCAATCCAGTACAAACTTATTCCTTTAGATCTGG
This sequence comes from Leptocoma aspasia, assembly GCA_013399835.1. Lineage (NCBI taxonomy): Eukaryota > Metazoa > Chordata > Aves > Passeriformes > Nectariniidae > Leptocoma > Leptocoma aspasia. The sequence continues at coordinate 429,703 of VXAX01003607.1, forward strand.
TCTCACCTGAGCCTGCTTGTAATACATCCAGGCCTGTTTCCATGATGCAAATTTAAATGAACATATAAGAAGAACTGAACGAATTATCCAAAAATTTGGAATCAGTTGTTCAATTCCTGACATATATTTAACTAAACTATATTTAGAAATGAAATGGATTTTATGTAAACTGCTCTTAAAATTCTTTAAACTCATTTTCCTTTGTTTTTCATTAATTTTTGGGGAAGAGAGCAATAGCAATATTTAATGATTAAATAGGTGCAACCCACATGACAGTACATACTCTGTGAATCTGTGAATCTGTGTCAGCTACCCAATGTATTCAGCTCATCTCTGATACACATTGCATCAAAACAAGGCTTCTTGATCTTCCAATGTTGTAAAGTTATTTCACAGTCCAGTGAAATATACCAGTTCCAAAAAAGATGTTTTTTCACATAAACAGCTATTGGGTTCTTTCCCTTTTTTTACTTGGTTTCAAAAAGAAGAAACCCAGCAAAGGTGGAGAAGCGCTGATGGTCCCCATGGAGGGCTCCATTTCCCATTCGCAGCCAAACTTCATCTCCCTTAGCGAGTTTTAGAACTGCGCTGTTTCCTGAAGTGTCTGCTTTCCCTTTGGATTCATAGCTAAGGATGAATATTTTAACAAGTCAGCTTTTTGTTTCTCAACAATGACCAAACAAACAACTTTAAAAAAGAATCCAAGAAGTACATTGTTATCCTGAGCAAAACTTTCTTGAAAGACTTACCAACATTTTTTCAGGTTTATAAGGAAATTTTGGTAACTTTCTGCATTTGATCTCCTACTCAAATTTTGCACCTTACCTAAATGCATTATTTTATTCCTTTCTGACGTTCTGGAATTGTAACTTTTTTTTTTTCCAGGACACAGGAACAAATTTTTTGTTTAAAATGAAACTGTGCTCATCGATTACAACACCACAGATTTCCTGTGGTGCTTTTTTTCCCTTGAATCATCCCAGCTAATTTTAAATGCCTCCAGGCCAGGAGGCTGATGTGAGCTGAGCCCCTGTGCTCCCAGCACAGGCAGTGAGCAGAGACAGGCAGCTCACTCCATGCCGAGCCTTTCATTGGAACATGGGTACATTTGATGTGGGCTAACCTTCTGGCTTTGCCTGAGTGTTGGTCCCCTTTCTCCTACCTCTTGCCTTTTTTGACATCAGTGCTTCAAGGGGAATAGAAATGAAGCACTTTTTCAGAAAAGACCTACTGGGGATGAAGCAGCCTGTGGTGGTGTGCTAATGATAAAAAGGCCAGTAAATGGAAGACCTTTGCTTCTTACTCATCCTTACTACCACAGCTTAAGCACTTTCCAACTTTAAAGTAAATTTCTCTGCTCTCATGTTAACAAAACTGTAACTATTCACTGAACACTTCATTATTTCCTTTCTCTGACAAGCAAAATGAAAATGAAGATATATTTTAGCAGAATGACAGCATGATACCACTGAACTCCAACCCTGACTTGCAGTGCTAACTCCTTTCCCCTGAGTTTGAGGAAATGGCGATCAAAGACTGAATTTCAGGTCCAGCATCTGTGGTGTGTATGGTCCAAATATACAAGCTGAGAATGGCAAAATATATATGGTCCAAATATACAAGCTGAGAATGGCAAAATAAAATAGGCTTTCTTGTTAGTTATTTTACCCTAGAAAATTTCTTCAAAAATAATGAACAATTTTACGTTTCTTGAAAGGTGAGCAAGCTATCACATCCATACAAATGGTTTTTGCGTTAAGATGGCCTGGCCCTTTACTTACCTATATAAGCTGAACACTGTATTACCATTATGCATCAAGTACACGTACACTTCCTCCACATCTTCATGTTTCATCATATTGAAAGTAAAGAAATACACTCCTGAAATAATACATGATATGATATGATAAAATACAACATGTTTGCTTCATAGAAAGAAGTAATCATGTTGCAGATTTTTGCGTCTTGCTTAGAAAACATAACAGCTGTGAACAAAACTGCCTTCCAGTTGTCAGCAGATATTTTGTGTCTGCTTATAGTGCTCCAAAATCTGATTAGTTTTAATTCTGCATATGGCAGGAGTTGTTCTTCCTGCATCACAGCTGCATAAGAGGGGGGATTGATGCAGCTGAGAAATAACCCATGAATAACTGTAATGCCTCATTTCCAGCCACACATCTGTTGCAGGTCAGCTCACAGCTGAATTGGCATGGGGGAAGATGAGGATGAAGAGATTGACAGGAGGCAGGAAGTGGAGGAGGCAACTGTGAAGCTGCTGCTGCTGCTTGCTACAACATCAAGGCAGTGGTTCTGTCATCACAGCGGCTGAAGGGCTAAGAGCCACAGCAAAGCAGACAGTCCTGCTCCCTCCCCAGCCCTGGCCATGCCTCTTCCTCCTGCCTTTGTGTCAGCACTAGTCTCACTGGCTGGCAAGACCTCTCTTGGCTTGCTCAGTTTTCAATTCATTTTTCTGGAAAGTAGGTAGCAAGAGCTATGAAGAGCAAGTGCAAAGGCAGTTAAATAGTGCCTCATCCTTATTAACCACGCTTCTCCATATAGCTCCAATAATTGCATCAGTCTGTTTTGCAAATGCTCACCATTCACTGGCGCACCAAATCTCCCAGTCATGACATCAAAAAAATTCCCAACATTGGTTTCAACGCTGCTGAAGATGATCCCACTGTTCTGGTTGCTGAAGTGAGTAGCCATCGAAGCCATGAACGCGACCTGCAAAAATCCAGTTCTTATTGAGGCAGTCGTTCACAAAAAGCACATGTGTAGAGCTATCAGGTACAGATTTTTTCCTGTATTTACAGTTTGTTTATTTTCCTGACAGAGATGTTCTTCTAGGGCTTGCTCCAAGGCCAATAAACTCCAGTTAACAAAACTCCCATTGAATGAAACTGGAAGAAGACTAGGGTACTCATATTCAATTGGACTATTCATGACTGTAAAGTAAGCGTATGGTCAAGTGTTTGCAGTTCAGAACCTTAACTTCAGATTTTATTTACTTTTAAGTCTCACTAGAATGATGCAACAGCAACATAGTATTGAAATGGATGGTGTTCCTGACAAAAGGGTTTTATATAGTTTTTATGTATTCCCCAATGCATTTAGACTGGATATTGCTTTTAACTGCATGTGTGAAAATAAACAATGCTCAGTAAAATCCATGCAGATCAGTCTTTCTTTCTTAGAGATACATGAAGCACTTTTATTAGAGGTCCTCTGGAAGTGCAGCAGCTGGGACTCAACATTCAGTGCTTTTTCTATCTTGTCAGTTGCCCTCAGTCTTGAAAACAGAGGATGGTGGAGACCAAGAGGGGAAAATAAGAAAATGAAAACTGTGCTTCAACTTCATGTTTCACTTCTTGCCATAGAAATGTTTCATAGGAAGCAGTGAAAAACATCTCAGACCTAACAATTTAAATTACCCTCAGCAAGATACCAGGGAATGACCCTGCTAGCTGGCCTGGTTAGGGAAGGGAGTGACCTTTTCTGTAAGTCTATCATCCCCACCCTCATTATGTGAGTAAATGGGGTAGCATCACAATTGCTGCCCTTTGTTGCCAGAAGGTTACACAGAGACTTGGCTTTTTATTTCTATCTCAACTTCCTAAATTACAAGTGTTCAATTGCAGCTGTTACTGCCCATCACAAAAAATGACATTTTTTGTGAGATTCCAGCTATGCTGATATTTAAAAAATAAAAAACCCAGCCCAAACTCCTTTTGATTTCAGATCCAAACCAGAACAAAACCAAAACAGACAATCAAATGCAAGTCTGGATCCAACCACGGAAATCATTAGCCATCTGTTCAGAAATTTAAGGAGCTCCAGATGTGAGCTGAAAGCTTGGGCTGATTTTCCTTACCCCTGCATGGATGCATTTTCTATTACGGCAAATTGTTAATATCTTGCTTCTCAGCCAGGATCACATCAAAGCTCATAGTGTGTTAAAGGAAAGCAGCTGCAGTGGCAGATTGATGGAATTTATTGCTTTTTGTCTAGATTCCATTTCAAAGTCTCTTTGACCCTGAACTACTTTTTGTGGGCTGACCAGAACAGCATAAAAATATGTCTTTTCTCCCTAGGTCTCATTATGAAGTAGCAGGTCAACATGGATACACGAAGTTTTTCAAAATAATCCTGTATTTAAAACAGTATTGTATTCAAAAGTGTTTTCACCTATACAACCACTGACTTTAAAATTCTTAAGTACGTTGGTAAGAAATAATATGCTATACTGTAAACATTTTTAAATACATCTGTTAAAAAAGAAGTGATGGAATTTTAAGTATTGGAAATAGGTATTACAATATGAGCTTCTGTTGTTCATCCTCTTTCATCACTCAGTTTTAATTACATTACTACCATTGTCTTTTTGTAAAAAAAAAAACCAGTGGTAGTTCATTTTAAAATTGTAGAAGGACATATGTTGAATGTAATTAAAGGTATGTTTATAAGATATTTAGCTATAACAGTGAGTATATACTATATCTATTTATACATGCATATATTATATGTATATGCATATATATGAATATGTATATATGTATCTGTATATATACATACATACACAAACTCTCTGCCATCTTCCAGATTCCTGGGATTCCTGAAGAAGCTTTAATGCAAAAGCTGGGAGATTGTGCCAGTGTAAGAGTTGAGCTCAACAACTCAGGCTTGAACCCATATTTAAATGCTCATCTAGCTTTTGAGTTATTCATTCATACGCAGAACCTACATGGTCCCAAACATATTTAAAGTATCTAGACATATAAATATACAGATAACTACAGAGGGGTATTTTTTGAAACTGGAGGACTCTTACTGCGCTCAAAAATTTTGAGCCCATACTTTGAGGAGCTGGACACATGTGCTTCTGAGAATCTCACAAAGCCCAGCTGCCCTGAGAAACATGACTCCTTTACTCTTTCCATATTCTGTGGGAAGTGCAATTATTTATGTGATACAGCTTGGTAGGAAAATGATAGTCCCTGCTGTTCTCATTTATTAACCCAGATACTGGCTTTTTGCCCTCAAAGGGAAGCATATATGTTTCTTCCTGCCTGTTTCTCAGCTGGATTCTGACTTAAGCTTTTCTTTTCCAGAAAGATCAGGCAGAGGACATTTTTCAGTAAGGACAAGGGCTGTATATGCCTGTTACAGTATTAATTTACAAGGGGATTTGCTTCTTAAGTATCCTACAGTAATAAGGTGCTGGTTTTTTCAGTAAAGAAAACCATAATTTGAGATTTGCTGCAGCCAATATGAGCCAGAGATGTTGTACCTGTAGCTCTGGGGGAATCCCAGGGTAACCCTTCTCGCCTTTGGGTCCATGATGGCCACGCTCTCCTCTTGGTCCCATATCTCCTTTGTCTCCTTTCTCACCTTTGGCTCCTTCCTGGCCAGTTGCTCCATTATTTCCATTGTTTCCATGGTTTCCTGAAGCGAAACAAAGCTTTCGGTTTTATTTAAATAATTTGTCATAGTTTAACAGATAAGTGTGGCAGGGTCCTCTTCCACCAGTTTGCAACACAGGTACTCTTCAGTGCCATAAACCCCAGGCTGAGCTGTAATGTCTGAAAACTGCTGTGTGGTCAGGTTGATGGTAAAGGTTTTGGTGAGCAAATTTCCAGAAGGAAATCCCATAGATTTTGGGAGTTAGCCCTTATGTTGCCTTGGTGTTGTTGTATAAACTGGTGGTGTCTCAAGTCATTGCTTTGTTGGGGAGATGTGCAAGAAGACCTCAGCAGACAGAAGGCTCAAGGAAAGCAAAAGCCACTTTCTATTGACACATACTAGGTAGCCTGCAGAAGTAGTCTTGCTTTTGCTTTAGTATAAACACCAATTTCCTGGTAAATTAAGTAAATCATGATAGGGTAAGATAATTTTAAATAAGATTGTGCTGTCTTTAAAACACATCCACACAATTGATTAATGGCTGTAGCATTAAAGTTGTTAAAATCTGTGCTAACAACAGGACAGTGTGCATTCGCAGGGTGCTGGTTAGGGGTCGTTTGATTGCACAGTCCTAGAAATAAAGAGAGACAAAATTTTTATAATTAAGCTTTTTTGGCTTACTATGAGTAAATGAGTAAAAAGACTCATTAGAAAACATACTTATGCATCTGCAGTATTACTTACTTCCTGGTGTTTACTGACTGAATTACTAAGCAAATGTCTATGCAGCTGACAGGGTTTTAAAATTGGCTAGAATCACTGAACAATTATTATGCCTCCTGCAGCAAAAGCCTGATCTTTCAGCTCAGGAGATTAATTAATGTCATCATTGTTCTAATTCTACCTGAACGGAAATTAGCTTCTTTGCCACTCTGCTTGTTCTTTGATTATTCTCTCTGGTTACAAATTTACAAGAAGAATAGTGTTTGAGATCAAGTCTGATGATGAAGTGATCCTTCAGAGTTTTTCTATTGGGGAAAAAAAAAAAAAACTTCAAACAAGGAAGCCAAATGGTGAAAGAAATTATGCATATTTTTGTTTGGCTAGAGGAATCTGCAGCTCTTAAAAATAACAAGAATGATCCAGAACTGCTCTACCAGTTCAGAACAGAAGTCTGCAAGCAACATTTGATTCAATCAAGGGGAAAAACAACTGCTGCTGTTCCCCTTACAGGCACAACAGCATGAAATCCAGCAAATGAAGGAGGCAGAAATCCCAGGGTGCAGGAGGCTGCTGCCAGACGTGTTTTGTGGTGTCCTGCGGTGACAGAAAGTGGGACTGAGACACGAGGGAAGGGCAAAGCTGGGACTAGGCCACGCCCCAGTATGTCCACTGCAGCCTTGAAAATGTGCCTCTAGTATAAAACTGTATCCTGCTTCTAAGAATCCAACAATTTATTAATAAGTAATGGATCACTGAATTGCATTTTTATTGTGATAACAGAAGATGTAAGTTTTTCAAGAAGAGACAAGTCTGTCTTTCAGTTATATTTTTCATTTTTGTTGTACCTCTGCTTTTGGAGTGGTGATTTCCAAATCTCTGAGGGTAGCTGCTGTAACAAACTTACACCATCGTGCAACCAACATTTTCCCTTCTCTAGGCTCTCCTATTTCCATATCAATTATCAGATCAAAGTATATCCTTTTCTTGAGTATGCTGTTCTTCAGTGCACATTTTTAATGTAAGAAAAATGGATTTTTTTATTATGAAAGACAAGATGAAAGAAGGAAGTGAAGGAATTTTTGTGAGAGAACAGAAGCGTCTGTGTTTCTGTAAAATATTAGCTAGCAGTATGCTAGATGAAGAAAAGCCCTTGAATACAGTACACAGTAACACAGCTGGATATACAAAGGTGATCACAATAATCAGCTCCAGGAACAAGTTCTTCCAAGTTTATTTGGAACTTCATGCTGTTTTAAGAGAGACTAATTTCCCCTAGAGGTGTAATAAGATTACTTTCAGTATGAATTTGTGAGAGATGAATTTTTATAACAAATAGGTTTTCAATGGAAAATACCTTAGAATATAACTGAAAATATCTGTCTCCTCTGAAATTATAGAGAAACTTCTTCCTGATTCACCACTCTGATATTTCATAGAATAACCAGTAATTTATGGCCTGCAATTAGACTGATAAAAAAGTGAATTAAACTTCATCCTTACCTGGCATCCCAGGGGGCCCAGGAGGTCCTGGGGGCCCTTGGTAGAGTCGAACTCCAAAGTCACCTCGGCAGCAGGAACTGCAGTCTGGATTCTGCGGTCCAGGCTGGGGGGGCTAAGTGCACAAAAATAAGCTTTAAGTAGCTCATTCATGGAGGACATCAATCTTATGCATGTTGGTTACAGGGTCTTCATTATATATTTCTGTTTATATACTTGGTAAGTTTTCAAAACAGTTCTTATCTGGCATAAATTCTCACATAGTTAGGTTATCCCTGAAGATGTTATTTTTGGAAGATTTAAAGGAATAGCTCTTGAAGCATTCAAAACTATATATGAATATTGAAGAAAAACAGCTTGTCCTGTTAAATAATGGTTTTGAAAATAAATTAATACCAAGTAATGAAATTTAGATTAATATTTCAATTAGATTCACATCCTGATCCCACATTTCAACTGACCTTTGATGATAAACATGCCTATGTACAAGTGGTGGGACACAAGTGACTTGATTTGACCTTCAGAAATGAGCTAACCTACATTAAACATACATAACACTGTGTTGGACTGCCCAAAGAAGATACTGTAAAAAAATATGGGCAGCATGTTCCTCTTCATGATCCCAGACCTGTGTATTTACAGGCTACTAAAGTTGGGAGACCCTAAAAAAGTGCCAAGAGACACGACAAATATTCAAACTTACCATGACACAAGGTATTATAGGGGTTTTTGATCATTTGTAGTGGTGAATGTGTAACTATGAAAACCTATATGCTGACTAATATAGCAGCATAAATAAAATAATGAGTTTATTATGTACAGCTCAACTACTGTAGTAATCAGGTTAATAACGGTTTTGTTTAAGTAGTTTTCTTTTCTGTATTATTGTGCTTGTACTAATGGAGACTCATTCAATTCTGACTGAATTTCTTTACTTAGTTATCATAGATCTTCCAGTATGTCAGATAAGGCCAAGGTGCAGTGTTTGATTTTATTTCTCTGCCTCCTCATTTGTTCCCTCTTTGTTTCTTTCCCCCTACAATTCTTTCCCAATATCCTGAGAGTCAAACGTGCAGTTCTTAAAATCTGGAGAGGGGTAGTTACACGAATCCAGCTACTACTTTTCTTTAATCATTCTACTATTTGCCTCACTCCCTCTTCTTTTTCCTATCTTTATCATTGTCAAATTACTTGCCCAATACAGACTTATTGATTTAGTGGCAGAAAATGAGCCTCTGGCAGGATGGGAGCTGTCAAATGAACACACAGATGTGCTGTATTCCTGCCCTCAGTGTCATCAGTGATGTCATCTGAGACTTTCTGCATGTGTTTTGGACAATACCAAGCACACCCACGGAATTCATTGATTTCAGGAGGCTTAGGAACTTACAGATATAGAAAATTAATTTCATGACACCACCAAAATACTGCAGCTCCTCCAATGAGACAGACACATGCCCTGTCCAGCTGGAACCAGTGATGGTGGAGTTACCATGGGAATAAAGGCCAACTTGACAGCTAAACAAATATCCTTCATATTCAAAGAATTATGGAAAAGTTAAGAATTGCCAGTGGGCAGAAGGGCTTCATATTTATGGGGTTTGGTCAAGGCTATGCATTTTAGATTAATTCTAGACAAGGTTATACTTAATGAGAAAAAAAAGTTCTGCCTCTTGAACTGTGTCTTCCTGGAGAACCTGTTTGTATTTTTCTGGCTGTTTTGTCTCTTCCAGTTGTTAGGCAGGACGTAACTGACAATCACCCACTGCACTTTTTATAATTTTCCTAGTGTGAGAGAAGAAGTAGCTTTGCTTTCAGCTCATTTTCAGTCCTTGAAAGGGAGCCCAGTATGAGAGGATTGGAATTGTACAAGCATTTTGTACCCCTGAAAAGAATAATGCTGATTTTTGCATTTAGATTAAAATCTCCAGCATTTTTTAGATAGTGCTTCATATTCATGTTAAATGGGAAGGTGAACACACCTGCCAAGAGCAAATAAGTCATATCAACCTAAAAAAATCCAAAGACTTAGAAAGGTGGATTGTAATTGAGGGAAGACATGAATCCAGCAAAGTGGACTGCACATGAGACTCTCTGTGCAGATTCAATTTGTCTTTTTCAGACAATGCACTGAAATCTTGAACAACTTTATTAGAGAAACAGCTATTTTAAAATGAAATAGATAAAAGCTATGGTCATAACCAAGTGCTATTTGGCATTACCTCAAAAAAAAAAAAAAAAGAACTCCTCAGGTTCTTAGGGGTGAAATAAGACAAGTACTGCCAGTCTGGTTGTATGCAACAGTTCCACTGTTTTAAAAGCAGCTGTTTATGCAAGTCATAAAGTAATTAATTTATTACCTTTACTCTTTCACTAGGAGACAAAATTAGTCATGGTCAGCTGCCAAGGATGATGAATATTTAGGATTTTCTTCTAATCTTTAAAAGCAGAGAACTTCATGAAGAGTACATTTAAAGGAAAAATGTGTTCCTAAAGTAAAATTACACTCAAATGTGACATAGAGGTTAGTTGCAATCTACTTGCCAAAGGCATCCTTTGCAGCCATTTGTGCATAAATTTTGTCAGCAAATCTTTGGCTTTGCTGCCAGAACATGAATATGATTTAGGAGTTGTGAAATGCATCTGCCACATTGATATCCTAACATGGATAGAAAACTGGAACTATTTCTGAGGCTATCTGCTGAATTTTCCTTGATTTAGTATGTAGGAGAATGATCTAGGCAGCAGATGGTCTATAAATTTGCCTTAATTTAAAGCTGTGAACAAGTCATAATTGGAGACCCAGCCCTTTTTGACTTCCTGATTAATTTTATGAGTTTGTGTTTTATTGTCTAAGACAATGCAGAAGACAAGTAATGTACCTCCACCATTCTTGGCTTCTGTTCTGAATGCAAAATAGAACTGTCTGTCACTGTGGGCACTAAGGCCCTCCATGCCCCTTCTCCAAGCAAAGAAACAAACAAAAGTTGCCAAAATTCAGGAGAAAACACTGCTTGGCCAGTGATACTTAAAGATTTTCAAAGAGCAACCTGAAATGGAAAAATGGTCTGTCATGGCTCTCCTTACTCACTAAGATTTCTTGTTCTTGAGAAATACATGTTATATTTTACATGAGTTAACAGCAGTGTGGAAGCTGGCCTTGCACCCAGTCCAGCAAAGAAAATAGTAATGATAAATGCTGTCACCTCTTTTCCACAACAGGGAATGGGACCTTCAAAACACTTCAGCAAGAGGGTGAAATTCCCCAGCCTAAATTTTCTTTAGCTGGGTAGAGCTATTCCATCTAAAACAACCAAGAAAGCAGGAAATAGGAATTGAATAGTTTCCATATAAATCAAGGGAAAGAGAGAGATTTGACATGAATTAAAACATGTCAGTGCCACCTTTGTTCTTCCTCTGCCTAGAAATTCCTGGAGTCTGGAAGTGGAAAACACATATTGTGTAAACCACTGTGTGATTGATTATCCCTGTCATGCATCTGCTAATGCTCCATTTCATTTCAGTAAGCCAAAAATCGCATCATTTCCCCAGAAAAGATTGCTTCTTGGAGATGGGCTGGCAGGTAAACGGCTGCCATCAGCTGTACTCAGGCTCGTTTTTATTGTCACAGCCAGTTCCCCAGCAGGCAGTTCCAGACAAGTTGCATTAAACTTGTTGCATTAAACAAGTTGTGTTAAACATAAACAAATTGCATAAACAAGAGACATATGCAGCCTGAACAAGTGACACTTTCTGTGGGGGAGAGTTTGAGCCCTGAAACGTTGTGGTTTAGCATTAAATCCTGCATTATCTGAAACTGTGTTGTGTTAAAGGGGAATCTTTTGTACATGGTCTGCAGCACACAGCTGCAGAATTCTCCCTGCAGTGAAGAGGTCTGCACACACTGGCTGGCTCTTTGGGCTGTATATCTTATGTTTTACACTGCTTATATTCTGCAAGCACAGTTTAACATGCCTACAGTTAAATAGCTGTTTTGCTGAGTGCACGTGTAGGAACATTTAACTCCTGCCTAAGAAATACAAAATGCAAATCACTGTGAAGTTTTAATACAGGGAATACAGTGGTGTATTAAACCTATTCCCATGCTTGGATTCGTTTCAGTTCTTCAAGCCTAGGACAAGATTAAAATCAAACCTCTTATCTGCTTATCATAACATAGGTTATTATTCAACACTCATCTACATGTCTGTGATTTTGGCAATTCAAAATATCATATTTTGATCTGAAGAAATTTTAAAACCCCAGATGGTAAAAGGTGAACTATACAGGACTCAAATATTTGTATCAGCTGTAGGAAAAAACACTCATGTTCTTGCTGTTAATAAAACATATCAATCAAAAGAAACCCTTCATTTGAGTGAAATTTTGTTTTGCCTAATATAATAAAAAGCTTCATCATCTGCCCTTCAATTTTTTTTCTTCCAAATTTGGACTGCAATATTTTGTGTATAATAAAGTTATGCCATTTTATAAACTAATGACTGTAGTATGTAAAGTGCCATGAAAGGCATAAAAAGATTCTCAGTCTAAAATGCAGATACTGCAGACGATTTAGAGTTTCAGTGCAAGCTTTTTTTCTTCTTAAACTCTCAGTTGATATATATTATAAAATCTACTCATTACATTAGTATCTGGTTTTGTCAAGCTACTCCTTAGAAAAAAAATTTTGGAACATTCAGAATTTCATTATTTTTGTCTCAAGCTCAAGAAATATACCTTATATACATAATTTAAAAGTAAAATTATTATCTGCTAATTGAATCTCTCCAAATACGTCTAGAAATGCTGCAGTTTTCCTTCACATCCAAATGAATTAGAAATATCTAAAACTTTGATATATTAAATAATTAATACCTTGGGATAATTAAGAGACTGTATTTCAGAATATATGATTTCACAAGTTCACAGTTTCAACAGAACAAAGCACTGCTGCCTGTGTTGAAACCAGTGTCCCCAACCACTGCTGGTTCTACCAGCTCATTAAAAGATCCTATAAAGCAGCCCAGCAGGATACAGACCAATACACAGCTTTAATAAAAATTATTTCATAAATATATCACTAGTAATGTTAGCAAAAAAAAAAAAATCTCATTAGCTTTAAAGATATCTTGAGAAGATTAATTCAGAGTACCTGGACTCTATCTGAGGTAGTCAGTTCTACATCATCTACCTCTGGTCTCAGGACTTTATGGTCTGTAGATGTGCTATTATCAACAGTCCACTCTATAAGTTGATTCCGCTGTTTCAATATTTCCCTGCTTCTGGAACCTTTGTGACCAGTCTGGTGGTGACTTTGCAATATTTTGGCCACTGGTTTATAAGATCTTCTGCTCACCTCCATGTATTCATCTTGACACAGGCAAAATGGAAGAAAAAATAAAGCCAGTAGATGCCAACTGATGAAATCCTTCTCTGCCATGTTAATCAAAATAATTTTTCAGGAGTCCAGCAAATGCCTTGCAGAAGGAGAACTTCTTTGCTGCACCAGACGTTATGTGGTCCTTTCAGCTTTTCCACTAGTAAGCCTGGCACTGAGACCAGTACCAGCTTTTATACGCTTGCATGCAATAAATAAAACTAAAAATGCCAAAGTGACAGGATCCCTCATCCAAAATCAGTCATGCTCCTTTAAACAAACCAGGCATTATTCACCACTTCAGCACCACAAGGAAAATTGATTTGTATGCTGGAAATGACCACAGCATTTAATGGACTCCTGTGGTTCCTATTTGGGGGCATTAAAAAATGTAGCACCTTTCCTTTGGCATGTTTTTGTTTAAGTGTGAAAAAATGTGATGGAAATGGGGAACATGTGGCTAATGGTTTACGCTCCTTGATTAGACATGGAAAGGCTGTGAATTCACACTCTTAAATGTCTTTTGGACACAGTCACCTTTCTTATTTGCCAGGAAATTCACACACACAACTGCGTCAGCCCAGTCCGAAAAACCCTTCCAAAAGCAATTAGGAAACAAAAGCACAAGAGGAGCTTTTGCATATGAACCTGACCCATGGCTGTTTCTGACTACGCTTTTCATTCACTAGAAGAAAAATATTGAATTTCTGTCAGTTGGCCAACAGTGGAAGGAGACCGGGTAAGTAGCTTTAAAAAACTGGGTTGAATTCAGATTCACAGAGCCCCATTTCTCAGCATTAGTTCAACATGTTTGGCCAAGTAGTATTTTCTCCCTTGAGTTCCTAATGTTTTCCTAAATGTAATTGCCAAACCAAGTTTTATGTTTTCACTGCCAAGTAAATATAAATTTACTGGGGGCTTATTTCAGACTAAAAGAATCAAATTATATGTGTATAATAATAATATCCTTTTTTTTACTTTTTGAGCCACCCACTAGTATTCTCTGGAAAGCCATAACTGCAGGATGCAGTTCTGTGCATGCATCCACAAGCACACCCGACCTCCACATAAGCAAGTAGCTCTTTGGCATGTGAGCAAGTCTTCACCAGTCCGTGGCTGCAACAACATTACTGAAGAAGGCATTAGTCCCAGGAATGATCCCCAGCCCTGCAATGTGATGGTTGCTCAGGGATGGTAAGAAAGCACTTGAATGACGGTGAGAAAGAATTCTCTGTTCCATATTCTAGTTCTTTCTGTGGGAGACAGCAGGAGAAGTCATGTCACAGGAGAGCCACTGGCTGGAGAGGAGTGAGAGGGGTGAGCCCTTTGCAGCTGGGGGCTGTCTGCTGGTGTGACAAGCACAGAGTGTCAGTGTTGGCTTGTACCCTGCCACTTGCCATGGTAATTTCCTACTCAACAGCACAGAGAGAGGAATGTGAGCCTGCACCACTCCCCACAAAGACAGTGCTAGCCCCCACAGACACAAGGGGTCTGGGACAGTGCTTCAGCCTACTGGAGGCAGCCAAGGGCTAGTTTTTCCTTTTTCTCATTCTCCACCAGTCAAGTATGGCATAGGAGAAGAAACCTCAGCTCCTGTGAGCTCAGTGCTTGCCCCTAAGGATGAACATGACTGAGTTGTCTCAGTGACATTCACTCTTCACTGCCAGGAACAGAGGTGGCTCCTGCTTATCTCAGCCCACAGGCTTGCCAAGCAGAGCTGCATCTTCTTGCTTCATGCTTTTGTTGTGTTTATTGCTCGTATGTTAAAGATTTAATGGCAGGAACCTTTAATTGAACCTTAATTCAATTGCAGTGAATTTGAATCTTGGATTCCCAAGGCACATATTCAGAATTATTAAATAACACTTCATAGATTAGCTCTCGAGCCTTGCTACAGTATATAAATATTAATTAACTAAATAGTCTTGCAGAAGAGGCTCATTAGCTTATGCTTTATTACTACTGAAAACCCTGATTTTTTAAAAAATGCAAATATTCTTGTTATTTCACCAGGGAAACAGAGGTGGAAGAGAATTTACAGAGGAGTGAAACAAGACTTCAGAAAACACAGTTGCAGATTCTGCAGAAGCAGCTGCCACCAAAATGGGGTTCACTTTTCAAGCAGAGAGGACTTTCTTGGTAGGAAGAGGGTTCGAAACCCCTGGATTTTGTAAAATCAGGAATGACAAACATTAGTTTCTGTTGGCACTTAATAATTTGATTCAGCAAGTGCTGGGACAGCACCGATGTTTTCGGCTGACATTAGGGCTTTCATAGCTTTCCAAAGTCTATTCATGGAGCTTCCTGTGGCAAATGTTTCCAGTGTGAATAATGAACATCCACAGCACCCATGTCCCAAAAGGAGAAGGAATAAAACCAAAGAGATTCAGGCTTCAAAGCCACCATCTATCATTTCATGCAAAAGCTGAAACAAGCATGTTTCTTGGCAGCTATTAGGAAGAAGAAAGATTCCTTCTCTTCCTTGCTCACTAATGGAGTCCACCTGGTCCCTGCCCATCACTGCTCTTGTGGTTTGATGCTACACACATTTTTTGGTCCCAATTAATAGCAGAGTTTAGACTTTGCTCTTTTATTTCCAACCTTTTGAACAGAATCCCATCTGCAGAAATCTTCACTGCCCATTATTCTGCTCTGTGCCTTCAGCAAGGAATAGCTGTTCTACAAAATCATTGTCTAAAAGCAGAAATTCTGGACTCAGAAGTGAAAAAACAATGGAGGAATTGATTCTCATTCTCCATTCTTGATTTCCAAATGATCAAATACACTCATTCAAATGTGTGGCCCAAATCTAAAATAATAGGACATCAAAATAGCAGAGTTTGAATTAACTTTCTGCTAGAATGAAACACTGAAAATGCTTCATGCTGAGATAAACAGATCTGCTTAATCAGGACATGAGAAAAGGACTGACCTAAAAGGTTTTGTTTTGCATTTAGGTGCAAGGCTGATGTATGTTGCAGGTGTGCTGACAGAGAAAATAAAATCCGACCCCTTCCCTACCTCTTTCCTATGCATTTGCACACCTAGCAATACCCTTCCAGCCTTTGCCAGATGAACTCACACACAGCTGCCACTACATCTGTACTGTTGGTATCTGGCAGCAGGATGTGCCTCTATCTGCTAATCAGCAGCCCAAGATGAAGAGAAGCACATGGGTCTGTTAATGCCAGGTAATGAGATATCAGCTAAAATGCAAAACTGTTGAGAGAAAGCTGCTTCCCAGCTTGTCTGCAGGCAAAAACTGCTCCCTGTGAAAGGGGACTCTTATAACCATATTATTCGTTTTGACATTGGGTAGGTGGGTGAGAATAGTATGTAAAATTGAAGGCTGTTGTTTCAAGAGGCAACAAAACAGAAGTATTACAATTTAAAAAAAAATTAAGTATTCTGTGGCCCAGAGAGGCTTGTATCCATAATTAAATATTTATGGCTCCTTCACTTACAACTAATCCTGTTTGAAGTGATAATTCTTCCATACCAGACAGAGAGATAATCTGCACCTGCACTTTCACAAGCAAGTCTCCACTGAGACAGTAAAAGAGACAGGCCACAGCTGAAGGGATGAGGGTCACCCTGCGCTATGCCACCATGACACACTGACCAACTCCAAATTCCCAGGCCACTGTGACTCTCTGGGCTCATTGTTCCCTGGGTATACTCCTTGTCCTGCCCTTGTAGGGCTGCCGACCCCCTTGGTCTGGCTGGAACTTCCACCACTCCTGCAGCAGCACAGGGATGAACTCTCCTCTCTCTGGTGCCAAGGAAGAACACCCAGCACTGCACTGCCCTTTGGCTCAGTGCTATAGCAGCTTCAAGCAGAGCCCTCAGACCTCAACCTGGCACCTTTGAGGCCTTTTCCCATGTCTGTGCTGACCACTGCACATCCATAGGAACGAATGAAGTATTTTCACTGAAAGCTTCTGTGATCTGCTCCTTTTTCTGTGGCAGTTTTGGTCAGAAACAGGGAGTCAGTCAAAACCCACCACCTTCCTCCCCAGGAGAGCCTCCAGAGTGGGCCACCAAAAGGAAGACAGATTCATGGGGCTTTCCAGGTGTTTGTCACCCAAAAAGAGCTTACAGTCACCACCCATGCATCACCTTCTGCACAGTTAAACATTTTGTTCTCCTGTAACCCACAGCCAGTGAGCTCTGCAGACAGTGGTGGTGCAGTGAGTGCTTTGTGCAGTTTGGCTTGGGGTGCCCAAGCTGTGTGTGGTTTGCAGCTATCCCACTAGCTGTAGAGAATGAGAGTAGGGCAAATCCAGCTCCATTACAGGGCTTCTGCCCTCACCCAATGCAGATGACTTTCCAGAAGTGTGTGGATTCTCCCTAACTCTGACTTTTCCATCAGTCAGGAAATCCTCTTGCCGTTCTTGACACTGGAATTTTCTTTCCAATATAATATGAGAGCTGGCGCTGAGGTCCTGTCTCTCGGTCCACTCTCCACCACCTCTTGGATTCCCCAGGGTAGTACCCTGAGGTGATGTGCTCCAAGCAGCCTGGGACTACCACTGCTACCTCATCCCTCCACTTTTACAGCCTGAAAACATTTTTCTCACCCCATCCATACACCTAAACTGAGGCATCCTCTAAAAGGGCAGAAACTCAGGCCTGAGCTCCCAGCTACAGGAGAGCGGCAGTCCGGATGATTCTCCAAAACACAGCTCAGCCTCTGCCAGCTCATCTGCACAAACCCTTCCTCCAAAATATGCACAGAGACACATTCACTCCATCAATGCCATTTTCACCCATCTGTGACAAACTGCCTGGATCAGACAGTTGACAGTCCCAGATGGGATGGCCAGGTGGTTTATCCAAGTCCCTTTCAAACTTGAAAAAATAGATTTCACAGTGGTGATAGGGCTCCAGTGATGGAACAAATAATGCAGCGTGATAAGCTTTTTCCAGTGTGCAATGCATCAGTTATCCATCTCTAATTGAAGAGCCAGAGCACAGTGACTTCCAAGAAAGCAGGGTGGGGAGAGAACAGACACGGTGCCAAGAGAATAGCTATGATCAACGTTTTTGTCAGGGATATATATCCTAGTTTGGATTAAACAAGATCTAACCCTAATCTTTGGTTTCCTCTTAATTCACCTTTTTTCCCCCTCAAGTTTCAAAATGTTGAAATTTGTTCCTTGAAATATGCTGTTGTCTGCAATTCCTTTGCCCTGGCCAGGACCAAAACTATACACAGCTAAAACACCACAGAAACAACTACTTGTTATTTTAACTACCCAACAAGCAGTAATGAACGTCTTGTGTTCATTTCTGTTCTGACTGCACCCTCAACTCAAACTCTGCACATGCAGGAGGTGTGGAGAGTTCAGGTGAGCTGTGCTGGTTTTGGGTAGGAAGCTGAGAAGCAGTTTCAGGCCTGTAGATTTCTTCTGCCCTGCACAATGAAAGACACAAAGACAAAATGTTCTCAGTGTGCTCTCATATTCAGAATAAACTGTAAAATATTTGTCTGGGGAGTAAGTCCCCAGTAAGCAGAATTCCAGAGTTTGCATGACCCAGTGTAACACAAATCATTCCTTACAGAGTTTTTCAGATTCCAAAGACCTATAAAAGACAATACATCTTCAAGAAAGCAAACTATCAAGTGAAAAACAGAGTTTATATTAATGGTCAAACTCTTTCAGTTCTCCCTGGCCTGCTTGGGCCCAGGATGGAAATTAACTGTGGCAGATCCATAATCCATTAACATGGTAAGATCTTGTTCCTGGGATACTTCTTGGCTGTTGTGATTATATATCTGATTATTCAAGTCTTTGTTTTATTAATATATTGGGACACGGGACACCGTTGGGTCAAGTCAAGGGTGGGGCTGTCAGGAAAGTGGCAGCACTTTGGATTTGGATTTCAACCTTCTGGTGAGCTCTGCTGAGACCATTAGGCAAAAGGTCCAAGCCCTTGCTTGTGAACACACTGTGTCTGGGCTGCAGTAAAAATAATAAAAACCTGTGTCACCATGCCTGGGTCATGAAAGGGATAAAATAAATCAGACTGTGATAGGAGGAGGTGTGTCTATCACCACCTACCAACAATACATACCAATGGGCCAGCTTGAGGGGAGCTAAGAAGCCAGCCTTAGAAAGGTTGGGAAAAAGGTTGGACTTGTCAGAACAAGCCAACCTGGTGTATAAAGCCAGCAGCTGCAATGTGCTGCTAAGGCCTAGCTTTTTGCTTTGTTTATTCTCCTTGTGAAAGGTTTGTGATAAATACCCCATCCACAACCATCTGTTTACCCTAGAAGAGAGAGAAAATGGGTAGACTGGACAGAATTGAGAGGACATCTGGCACATTCACTTTCATTCATTGCTTGCCTGCTTGAACTAAAAATATTTTTTAAAATTTATGCTGTAATAAGAACTGGGAAAGAGCCACATGGACTGAAGACAAGTAAAACTCTCTTAGAGGGCTGGCAGCCCTTGCTGGGTTAAAGCCCAGCCAACTAGCACCATTTATAACAGAGAAGAATGAGTTTCCTACAAGGAAAAGCTAAGCTTGTCTCCCTAGTTTGGGTTCTAAATACTCATAGGGCAAAGAAAAAAAAAGGTATTTTTAAAAGTATATTATATCACCACGGTGGAGGGTTTATATTATACTTCTATACAATGGCTTTATACACTTGAGGAATTCCTTATTCATCCGTAGGAAAGGATAGATGTTCTTACAATGGTCCAGATGCTTACAGACCATTTCTAGACCTGTTACCAACCACATCCAGCCTTTGGTCTTGAGACTGTCAGCAGTGACTGTGGTTGAGGGGGCAGCTCTTGAAAGAATTTCTGGAGTTTTTCCAGATTTTTGAATTTGTTACCAAATGTTCATGCCTGTATGATAGCCCCTGGCCTGATTTGGAGTGAGTGAAGTGGAAATAAAAGCAAGCTAGACCTAGATGCTTTGGGTGGGCAGTTCTCTAGCAGTGCCATAGGCACAGCTACTTCTGCTGCTGCTTCAAGTGTCTGTGTTATTTGGAGTTTTCCCTTTATCAAAGACACAAGAGCAGTCTGCCACATCCTTGCTGCCAATTAAGGTCCTGAGCAACCTATTTATGGCTTTGTATTGAGGGAGTGAGGTTTTAACCTGCCAGACCCATCAGGATAGTCTCTTCAGGACAGAGGGGTGTACAGAGGGTAGGAAGAGGTGCTGCACAGGGCCAAGGGGGCCTCTAGAGCAGTGATACCATTTCAGCACTGATGAGAAGTGATGAGAAGTGTCCTTCAGTGCTGAAGAAGCCCCTTCTCCTGCTCGCAGGCACAGCTGATGCCTTGGAGTGGCTACCTAGAACAGAGGCTAGACAAGATTAAGAGAATAAAAGTAGGTATTTATTAAAAGCTTTCAATGGATACACCTTGGGCACTCAGAAGCCTCCAAGAGGGGCTACACCCAAGAGGGATGATGGTCACGAGTTTTTCAGATAACTATAAGTTTGGTCTATTTGCATATTGGGGGTTAATCCTTCAATTATGGCTTCAGGTAATGAAATCATATACCCCCAGTTTGCCCCTCCCCCAATTCACTTTTGTTTATACTTTTTGGGGCCTGGGGCAGTAGGGTGTCCTTGAGCTACAGGCCTAGAGAGGAATTTTGTCTGAATAAAACAGGAGAACAGTAGCTGACAGGCCATGGAGTTTTAGAGTTATACCCTAAAGCAGTACAGGATTTGAAAAATATAAAAGCTAAAATCCTAAGGCATCACAGTGAGGCAGTGTCTCCAGCCCATGGTGTGTTGCCCTTGGGGAAGATGCATCATGTGAATTGATTTCTGTGAGCACAACCTCACAAGATGAATAAAATGTTCTGTCATGGAGTAAATAAAAAAGACTTTTTCAGCAGACAGTGTAAAAATTAATGGTGAAAACAACACTGCCTAAGGTATTTGCCCTTTAGGCCTTCAAGTGCTGAAGGATTTCCCAAATTCTTTCTGCTAGCAACACTGGGAGTCATGTCTTTTCACTTTCATGGTAAGACAAATGTACTGGATAACCCAAAGTGGGTTAGAATAGCCTTTTTGATGGTGACCATCAGACAATGGTGTTTCCATCTGAGATAGCCATAGGGCTGTAGGACTGTGGATAAATCCTTCACAGAGCAGTTCTGGTTCTTGTTCTCCTGGAGCTTTCATAGGTGGGGAGAGCTGTGAACTTTCTTGAGCTGGGTGATTTCTTACACTTTGCTTCCATCCCTCTTTGCCTGTCTGTTGCTTTTAACAAGGGTTAGATGTTTCCCAAGCTTGCAGTGCCATTATCCACGTGGTGGATCATGCCACCCCACCCGGCACAATTGCTCTGTACCCTGTTGCTGAGGTCAGCAGGAGCCTCTGCTTTGCTCTTCCCATGATGGGGTTTTGTCAACAAATAGGACAGCCAAAAAGCTTCTCTTTCTGTAACAGAAAACTAAAAGTCATGTGAGAAGCTGAGAACCTTGTATAAGCAATTAATCCTCTCCAGCACAGTGTAAGCCACATGCCCCCAAACACAGAGATTGGACAGTGAGGTGCTGTCACAGCTACTTCATCACCAGTTCCAGGTGAAAATGATCCCTGCAAAGGTGCAGGTTTGAGCACACATCTTGAGGAAAAAAAATGGTTTTAATTTTTTTTTTGAGAAGTCAATCATCTTGGCATTTTTGGCAATTTAAAGATAACAAGGTGGAGTCTCTTGTCTGGTGAGGCTGAAAATGGTCAGAGGGCTGAAGCACCTCTCTTGTAAAGACAGGCTGAGAGATGAGATTGTTCAGTCCAGAGAAGAGAAGGCTGCTGAAACCTTCCTGTGGCCTTTCAATACATAAAGGAGGCTTATAAAAAAGATTGAGTCAGACTTTTTAGCAGGATCTGCTGTGATAGGTCAAGGGTCCTTAAAATAAAGAAGTTTTGATTTAAATAAGATATAAAGATACAGTTTTTTACAGTGAGGATGGTGAAACACTAGGACAGGTTGGCCAGAGGGGTGGTAGATACTCCATCCCTGGAAACATTCAAGATCAGATTGAATTGCAGGGGATTTGGAGTAGGTGACCTTTACAGGCCACTTCCAGTCCAATCCATTCTATGATTCTAAGAGTGGAAGTCTGGATGTGTTCATAGGAAGTATAATTTTTTCATATATGGCTCAGATTCATTCAGGCAACACAGGCTTTGGAGAGAAATATAGAGAGCTGATTTCTCTAGCACATTTCTAGAAAAGCCTCAGAAACCTCAGGACACAGAAGCTACTAAAGCAGACATTAAATGAATGATCTGATTTTAATGTAGCTCATTAGTTCATAAGAAAAACAGATGGGATGTTGAATTATGGCCAAGAGTTCATCTGCAATGGGACACTTTTGGCTCAGCAAGTTTCACTCCACATCTGTAATTTCTGTTAACTTCTTCAGTAATGTCAAATTCACTTTCTGGTGGGAAAGAAACCTGAGTATTTTTATGAAAGGCTCAGCCACAGGATTGTTAGCAAATCTCTGAGAAGAGACACACCCGAAGTACGAGGCAGCAAGCCCAGCCTTCTCCTCCACCTCCGGCTGAGTTATGAGGGTGGGGGCTAGGAAAAGCAATGCTAATCATTGGCATCAGCTCTTTTGTTTTGCTGCACCCTGTGGCCAGCTGTAGGCATGGGTGAGGCAGACAGCTGCCAGGGTGCAGCAGCATCAGGAGGGT
Organism: Leptocoma aspasia; assembly: GCA_013399835.1. Taxonomy (NCBI): domain Eukaryota; kingdom Metazoa; phylum Chordata; class Aves; order Passeriformes; family Nectariniidae; genus Leptocoma; species Leptocoma aspasia. The sequence continues at coordinate 452,385 of VXAX01003607.1, forward strand.
GAGCAAGGGAGAGAAACTCTGCACCCCACAGCAGCCCTTGGACATATATCTGCTGCTGCAGCAGCAAAGCCAGCAGAACCTGCCTGCCAGAAGCTGGTGGACCACAACCCCACTAGGAAACTTGGATGGCACTGACCAAGATCATCCCCACCAGCTGAGGAGGGGCTGGGCATATTGAGGCTGGAGCAAATTTTACCCCCTCTCCCCAGGGCAGCAGTTTTTAGCTCCTCTGAAGACTCAGTGTCACTTGTCTACTGTCAAAATTGATGCAGGAGACCAGCCACGTACCCCCCCTTTAAGTAGCTGGGTTTTTTTTAGAGAAAATCTGCACTTCTCAGAGCGCCTCTGAAAGATGAAACTCGATCCTTTCAAGTAATTTCTAAAAGTGATATCATTGCCATGTGCTACAGCTGATGGGATTCTCATTCCCATTTCCCCCTGCCTCCTGAAACATACCACGTGGCACAGATTACCTGTGTCCTCGGAAACAGGAAAGCATACATTTTCCTGAAAACTAGGAAAAATCAGTTCCCTTCGGCAGAAGGATGCCAGGAGGTTGTGCAGGCAGAGCAAAGAGGAGCATCAAAGACTGAGGTTATCACCCAACCCAGCGGGAGAGAAGATGCAAGTCAGAAACATAGATTTACTATCCCACAGCAGTGAATGTAACCAGAGCTGGGGAAATTTGAAGTGATCTGCTAAAGTTTAAATTATAATTAACTGGCCATGAACACTTTTCTAGACTCACAGCTTCTGTCAAACACAGCTGTGCCAGCCTGCTTCCGCACAGCAGCCACAGGGGAGAGGGACATCATCTGCCTCCTCCTTAGCAGCAAGCCTGAGCTGAGTCCTCAGTGAAGGCAGGATGACCCAGGGACTGCCCACCACATATGCAAATTTCTTTTAAAATACACTCTCCTGCTTGGCTTAGTTGCAGGTCCTGCTGTAATTAATTTCTGCATCCAAACAGGTTCATGCCTTGAAGGAATTTGCTATGTGACATGGGATCTATGATGGGCACTGCAGAGAGGAAATATTTGCTTCTGGGGAGGGGAAATCCCAAAACGACCAGAATTTCTAATGGTCTGACATTACTATCAAAACAAGTAGGATGCTCCATGTGCAGTGAGCAGAGCAGCAGGAGCTGCCACAGGAGCTCCCAGCACTGCCCAGTATGGGTCCCTGCAGTGTACAGAGACACTGGAGCAGAGGGAAGGCAAAGAGGGTGAAAAAGGGGAAAGGAACATTTCAGCTGAGGCTAGACCCAGCTATCTAAAATATGATTATTTGATACAAGCTTCATCAGCAGAGAGAGGAGGCAGCCCTGTTTGTCTCCATGCCCGGAGTGCATTGCGTGCCTGCAGCTTGGTGATGAAGGAGACAGATCCTGCCCGGTGCCACACATCCCTTTTAATTGAGGAAAAACTACCTGGCGTGAGACACAGCAGTGAGGTCTGTGGGAGGATGTTGCCAGGGAGCCTGGGCCAGCTGGAGCTGCTGCTGGCAAGCACTGCCAGCAGCTGCTCTCCCTGTGCTGGTCACAGGGGTGAGCATGGGTGAGTTACGTAATACCCTGTCATATACCCTGTTATACCCTGTTATATACCCTGTTTTCTCCAGCACAGCACCAAACTTCCAGTTCTGCTCCCACCTGAGGAAAGTCCTTAAACCTGTGTTTTCATCCTCATTTTCTCAGCCAAGAGTTTATGTTTCTTTTGTGGTCTGGGGCTACTTCAGGATCTTCACTCTGTGCTCAGCAGATAGGATGCTGGAGGGGCTCAAGAAGCTGCTGCTGGCCCCAAGAAGCAGGGAGAATTTGGGAATTCAATACTAAGCTGTATCTCAGAGCTGCTTGTGGAGGCTTGTAAAGGTCATTGAGAAACTTCCTCCAGCCCACAAGAGGAGGATGTGTCTGAGCCATGTGGATTTGATAAGCTTCTGAGAGGGAAAGAGCAAGATCAGAAAACACAGAGACATCACTAGTTTAGATGACCAAAACTGCAGATTAAGAACATGAAATTCTCCTTTACAGAGGATATTTTCTGTGCATCAGGATTACTGGGGCTTTGCTTGCCAGCCCTGCTATATTTTGAGTGTACAGAAAAAATTATGTGTAGAAAATCCATTCTTTGAGAAATCAAGGCAAAAACTTTCTGAACACTTTTAATCTAAATTACCCTCTTATGCCAATCCATTTCAAAACAGTGTCTATAATTACTCTGGATACATATTTATGCAACTTATTTTGCGCTTGTGAAACTTGTTTTTTTTGCCTCCTACATGCATTACATGGTACAGAGTAGTGAGTAGTACCATCATCCTTGAGCAATCACTAGGGAATTTTACACCATGAATGTTTTGCTGGGTACTGCAGCACACTTACAGATGCTTGTGTGAGAAACCATCTCCATCTGCTTTTAAACTTGTGAGAGGTGCTGGAAAAGAGTACAAAACTAGAAATATGGGTTATTTTGGTTTGTTTTTTTTTTTAAAGTTGGTGTGTATCTAAATAGTTGACTTAAAAGGTAATGACATAGCTCATCACAAAAAAAAAAGTGACTAAGGAGATAAAGCAATGCTATTGAATAGGGTTATTTCTCTCAGTCTTGCTTGAACAAAGCACCATCTGTTGCTCTCTGTGCTGTCAATCACAGGAGCTTTTTTCCTGCCCAGAAGACGATTAGGAGAAATGAACCATATGCCAGAGAAATTAAATGAGGAGGAAAATGTTTATTTTCAAGGTGGGCTTAGACTGGAATAATTTAACCCGATCCATTGGACATACAGGGCTGAATCACAACTACTTTTTAATTTTACAGAAACAATGCCTTATCTATGAGGCTTTTTTTTAAAGCCCAGTAAAAGCAGTGGTGAGTTCACATTTCTCCAGCAGTCTTGCAGTGTAGGAATGACCTTCAAGAAGTTATAACCACTGAGAATGGAAAATACATTCAAAGCTTATTCTGATCCCTAAACATCAGTTTGAGTATATTCCTCAGGATGCCTCTTATCCAAGCAGCACCACCCATCAGTGTCTGGTTGGTTGAGGAGCTGCATTTCTCTGGACTGCTTTCCTGTCACTTGCTCCCAGAAGGGTAGATGACACTGTGCTGAAAGCCCTGCTTCCAGCTGGAAGCTGTCTGGCAGCCAGGCTCTCACATTGCTGTGGCTAACCCCTGATAGCCATGGTGGAAAATTCCTCTCTGTTTTCCTCAGAGCAGCGTGAGCCAATATATGAAAGAGTGTCTGGGCTATGGAGCAGACGTGGGCAAACCATGGAATGTGAACAGGGATCTCCTGGGCTATTAGGCTTGTGCTGTTCATCATCCTGTAGTTCACTCTCATAGGTGGAGAGCCTTGTCCATGGCTTAGGAGAGGAATGCTGTTATTTATCAAGGTTTTGCAGCTCTCCCTTAGTGAGAGCTTCCTCTGGGGAGTCCAGACAGTGCGGACGGCTGGAGCCAAGGCAAGCTGGGCAAACTCTGTGTGCTCACAGACCCAGACTTGGGAGAGGGGATGTTTTATTTCAACTAGTCTGCTGTAAAGCGTGTCTTACAGTCTAAGTTATTCAGAAAAACATTTGGCAATGACGATCTTCAGGGTTGATTGTTACTTGCACAGCATGGAATGTGCTTCTTGCAGGCACTAGAGTAAACTAAATTATTGCAATCCACATGTCTGCAGAAGTCTTGCATCAGTGCTGTGTTCTTCAGGGCACAGTGCTTGGTGCCATGTATGGCCACAGGACCTTCAGGATCCATCCCAGAGCAGAGCAGAGCTACCAGGAGCTGCACAGCTCCACCCCACTGCAGTCTTTGCCTATTGCTTTGTCCAGGACAAGGGCCAAAAATTTCCTTTGTCTGAATTTTAAATGTGAGTTGAGGAAAACAAATTACACTGTTCTGAGCAATTGAAGGAGGGTGCTGAAAGAGTCAGAGGAGACTGGCAGCTGCTGTCCTTCTTTTCTTCAAAGTTGTGTTTGGAAAATTGGATATCAGTGTTACGGTCGAGATACCTTAAAGGTGCCTGATGGAAAATGTGACTTCTTCCAATCCCCTCCTCATTCCCCATACTCAAATGTTTGGTTTCCTTACATAAAATATCAGAATCAAACTGACGTTTATTTCACATCAAGTCTCAGTTTTCACTACAAGTTTTAAAATGTGAAGAGAAATAAGAAAAAAAAAGGGTGGTTTTCTTCCAACTTTTCTGGAATGGTTATTTCCTTTTGTCATCCCACTCTAAAAGTGTGACAATATTAAAAAAGGGGGATGAGTTTTAAAAAGGCAGAAACAGAGTAAGCTAAACTGCACAAATTAAACTTTCTTTCTTTGTTATCTGCTTTTCAGAACTACATTTGGTTACTTATTTGCACTTTTCATGTTGAGATTTTGGTCCAAAATCAAGGCTGTTTCACAGAAGTTTTCAACTTCAATGACATTACAGACTTTGATGGAAAAATACTCATCAAAATAGTTTTAGGATTCCTTCCTGTGCAGACAGAACGTGTGAGGGCTGCCTGGAACTGGCAATGCCCATTCAAGATGTCCTCGAATGCCTGTGCCACTTGATGAGCACAGACTAGCTCAAGAAGTTGGAGGTGGCCATACAGGGCACAGCCACAGCTGATTAACACACTCCTTATCCACCCCCATCTAGATCAGTGAAGCAACTGCTGATGGAGAAAGAAATTGTAAATGCAAAGTTAGGATATCACTGCCCTCTAGTCAATGTAGGAACACTGGTGTGTCCCCTGTGAGATCTGGGCAACTGCAGGAAGTAAATCTATATATATCAGTGCTTGACTTTTGTCTGCTCTGGTTTTTATGTTACGAGAAAATAAAGGGAATATCTCAGAGGAAGACAAAAGAAGTTTAAAACAAATATTCCAGCCTCCAGTGAGGGGGTCTCAGCTCCGCAGCATGGGAGGCTACAGCTGAAGATGCTCTGTCATGGCAGGAAACATTTCCCAGAGGGTGAGTCCAAGGGACGCTGACACAGAGAAAAAGGCACAAGGCAGGGAAAGAGTGCAGGAAGCTTCATGTTGAAGTTCTGGACACAAGAGAATAGTGTTAAAACCAGAATAATTTCTCACCAGAAAGGCCACCAAGGTTGGAGTTTACCCACGGAATAAATCAGAGATCACATCACTGTTGGGGAGAGCAATTCTGAGAGCATACACTGGTGAAGATGCCTAGGGAGTATTGAGTGTACAGGAGGTAGAAGTTCACTAAAATCTCAGTGCAACACCCCTGTCACACAGGCACCTTTCAGCTTTGGGCCTTGAATGCCACATGATACTTGCACAGCCCCAAATAAACATATTATTTTAATTAAGTGTGGACTTGTCCTTGTTTCAGTCTTAACACAGAAACCTGAATGCTGGCTTCAACAACTCCACTTCACTTCAGCACAGCCAGGGCTTTCTGGCAAGCACAGCACACCTCAGGGACCAGCCCCCATATACTCATGATCTTCCAGGCCCAAGGGGAGGAGTGACAGTGACAACGGTAGTCCGAGAGGGGTTTCCAGTCTTGCCTCTTTAGTTTCTTTGCAGTTGGGATGGTGGTGGTCATGCCAGCCTCACTCCACCATTTACCTTCCACTTTCCCCAGCCCTGTGGAAAATCTTGGTTAGATCCCACAGAAGAAATCTGTTTTTCAAAATAACCCTCAAGGCTAAGAAAGAAAGGTAGACAGAGAGTTGTTTGATTACTTGTAGCTGCCAGGACACTTAGCAGTACTGTCTCCACGTTTCCAAGTCTTTTTCTCTATTGTATGAGCCAACACACCTTACCCTCCAGTCACCCAGCACTATTCACCTCCACGTCAGTACAACTGCCAGCAAGGAAAACCATAACCTGGCCTCAAGGAGACCACAGAGACCAACCACAGCTGCAGGTTATCCTGAGCCAGCATTGTTCCTCTGGCCAGCAAGGGGAACAGCTTCAACTGTCCTGCCCAGACACTGAAATCCAAAGCTCCAGCACATTCTCTGGAGCACCTCTATCTTTGAAAATAGCTAGGATGGCTGCTGTTGGCAAGACACCTGTCATGCCAGTCCATGTGCATCCAAATTTGGATGCATGCACTTTGCCCAGGGCTAACATATTCTCTATGTCCTGAAAATGATTCTACGAAGCCACAAAAACACATACCAAAGAGCAAACAAATATTTTTCTTGAGTTTTATGTCCAAGTGACTTTTTTTGTATTGTCCAAACCTTGATATTTGTTTCTTACATGTATGTTTAATGTCTTGATATGATGAGACCCACAGTCTGATACCAAAGTCTAAGGCCTTCATTGAAACAAACAGAAAGGAGTAATACTCAACCTGATGGCACTGCCATGCCTGAAGCAGTGTAGGAAGGAGCTGAGAACAAAATGTGTCTGAAAGAGGGGCTGACAGCAAGTTCACATGAGCTGTATTTTTGGTGCTTTGGCTTTGCATCCATTTTAGGCTACAACAGTCTTTCACCCACACTCCTGAGGAGAAGGTTAGTTCTTAGAACCGTCCTTCCCCTTGCATGTGCCTGTGATGATACAGAGGCACTCCCTTGCAGCTTTCACATGCAGTCATAGCAGAAAATCAGTGTCAAAGGTATTTTAAGCTTGAGAGGTTTGAATAGTCTGAAGACTGGTGGAAAATACATCTCTCTCCTGCACCAGTCTGGGCACTGCCAGGAACCACTGTGGTTACACCTCTCCTGCTAGTTCAAGCTGACCTTCAGAACCTTGCAACACCCACTTCCACCAGTCTTAACCAGTAATTCTGAATTCAGAGCTCTCTCTACAGTAGAGATAAGCTTGGAAGGAGCTACAAGTCCATGGGACAGCCATGTGAGAGTGTTAAACTTCTCAGTGCTAGAGTGAAAAGCCAAAGTACTGCATAGAAGACTTCGGTGCTACCCTATCATAAAATACAGGCAGGGAGTGGGACTCCTGTTAATTAAGCTGGCTGAGAACAGCATCCATGTCTATCCTCTACGTCTGTATGGACAAACACTTTAGATGAAGTTATTACTTCCAGGCTCATCTCTGACCTTCTGTTTTGAGAAAATAGCCCCTCACAGCTCTGAAGAGAAGCTGGAAAACAGGACTCCAATGTAAGTAAGAATAGATGTGCCTTCTTTGTAGGGCTGCCCTGGTTGCTCTGGGGTATGTCTGACACAAACTGACATTGCCAGAGGTGCATCCACCTGAAGGCAGGAGCACAGTGGGGTGGTGATCTTACCCAACTGTGAGCATTGTGATTTATTATTTCTAATTTCAAGTGTTTCTCCTGTATGCATTTTCATCTCTGCAGTGTGTGGAGGAGGCCCTAATGCTGTATCTGCTTGTGTTGGAGGAGAGGAATCTTTCCTCACCTCCCGCAACCCCCAGTCTGGGAAAACCACAGGGATGCTCCATGTTGCTGATGCCATGGCTTTGGCTGAGAGTGACACCAGTGCCCACCCTGAGTCCTGCCACGCTAGGATTCACTTCTGCAGCATAAATAAAACTAGAAAAACTACTTCACGTGGCTGACCTTTTTATTTTTATAGGTTTCTGGGGAAGGAGACAAATGCTGGGAGTAGGTTTGCATGGGAAGAGTGAACTTTTGGGAAACAGGTTATGGGACTACTTTAATCAGCACTTTACATGGTACTGTATCAGCTAAGTATCACTTAAGGAATTAGTGTAGTATAAAATGAAGTATAATTTATACAAGGATTCCAGATCTGTTATGAAAACAACTGTGATGTAAGACATGTTTTTTCTTGCTTAAAGAAGCCACTTTGCAAATACAACAGGAATTTGACTGTCCTCAGCATCACTGACCCTGTGCCATAAAGACCTAGAAAAATAAACAGGCTTTTCTTTGTGATTTGAAGACGTGCTCCTCCAGCACCACACACTCACACAACAAGGGGTGAATGGCTCAGCAGACATTGTGACCTCCTGTTCCCAAAAGGTCATGTGGGAACATGGAGACACATAGCCAGAAATGCCAATATGCAGGAGAATGAACACAGAAACAGGAGGAGAGGTTGGAGAGGGGAAGTGGGGAAGGAACTGTGTCAGAAGGGTTCATGTAGCAGAGAAGTCCATAGTCTAGATGAGTATACAGATAATTTAGGAATTTGGGACACACATTTGATAAATCTCAACAGATTCCTTGTAGTCAAGGGAGGCTCTGTATAAATATGTGCACTTCAGATGAGATGAGAATCACATGTAAGGAATGGGGAGGTTTCACTACTTTGAAGCGGGTACCAATGGGGAATTTGTAGCTAGTGTTTAAAAGCACTCCTGCATGTTCCAGTTGGTACTTGGAACGGAAGTAGGTTATGAAAATACTGTAAAATAATATGCTGTTCTTACACAATAATGTTGAACAATGCTGTGCAGTGTTTCTCCCTTGCTATGGCAAAGGCTCTGAAAAATAATTACTTCCTAGATCAGAGATCTGTAGATAAAATACAACTATTGTATTATCAATAATGAGTTATGTTTGTTTAGAAACCTTTTCCTGTACCCAGTTTGTGCATCACAAGATGCAGTGCTCAGAATCAGGGTCTTTTTAAAATGGCAAGAATGCAGCAGAAGCCCAATTCTGAATGAAGGCCATGAAAGAGCTTTTGTGCCCTGGAATCTTGATATTTTAAAGTTTATTCACAGTCATTACTAAATGTAGTGACTGTGAATCCTAAAGCCTCCCTAATTAGAAGTTATGGAGACAAGAGTGGATATTTGCATGTGTACTGGAAATAATAGAAGCAAGTCCACGCAAGTATGGGACACATGATGTCCTCCATGCAAGTTAACTGCTACCAGATTTCACTTTCATAGGCACAATTTATTCCCAGTGCATGTTGGTATGTTGTCTTATTCATTGCTAACCCATGGGTTAATCTGGGTGGGCAGGCCATGAGGGCATGGCTTGGGTTTCTTCTGGGAGAAACAAGCAGAAGCTGCTGTGGTCCATGAAAGCATCTGGAACACTGTGTGGTGGGGCAAAGGAGTAAAGGAGACACCACACAGCAGAAAAAGGGTCAGGCAGACCAAAGGGCTGGTGTTCATCCTGGCTGGGAGAACTGTGGGTGTCAGCAGGGGTGGAAGAGACATCCCAGGGCTTTCGGAGAGCAGTGGGAATCAGAAGGAGCCACGTGGATGACTCATTGCTCAAAGTGCTCACATGGAGCTCAGCTAAGCAGCCTGGCCATTACCCTAAACCAGGACAGACAGGTCCTGCTTCAGAGAAGATGTCTGGAGAGGAGCCTCAGATGGGGCTTGGGATGACCTGAGGAAAATCAGCTGCAGCTCTCTCATGTCCACCGACGCTCCACATCCTCTGGCAGCTACTGGAATTTGCTCAGCCAGATATTGCCAAAGAGAAGGTTTGGAAAGAAGTGCAATGACCTGCAGTCAAGGTCCCTCCATTTTGATTTTCAAGCTGAGCCGAGGTCACCTCCAGGCACTCCAGACACCTCCAGACACTGTGACAGACATAAACAGGTTGCTGCTGCATGTATTGTAATTATCTGTAATGTATTGCTCACGAGGATTGGGGCCTTTCCTTTTTTTTTTTTTTTTTTTTTTTTTTTTTTTTTTTTTTTTTTTTTTTTT
>VXAX01003607.1:461999-502717 GCA_013399835.1 Leptocoma aspasia
TTTTTTTTTTGCTTCCTTTCTTTTTTTCCCTCCCCCCCACTGCCTAGTGACCCACTCTGTCAACTCCATAGCTGATCATTTGCTTGAGGCTGGAGAAAGCAGACAGAGCAACACCAGCCACTTGAGAGAGGGCTCCGGGAGGCTGTGGCACTGATGCAGCACTCTCACTCAGCAGGGAAGGACAGGGGGCTCTGTTTAGCCAGGTTTATCTGCCAGGAGCTGGAATAAGAGAGACCACAGTACCTCAACCTTTTGGATGGTCTGTGAGAAAGCTGCAGAGCAGTTTTCCAGGTCCCTGAGCAATGATTTCCAGTGATGAGAAGTTTGGTTTGAGAGCAGAAAGGACCGCCAGCCACACTGAGAGCTGGCACAGCCAGGCAGGGCAGGCAGACAAGCCATGCTGAAGGGACAGGTTGTGAGAAATTTGGTGGACCCACAGGGGCAGAAGTGACAGACTTGTAGGAGACCACAGGGGCTTCTCTGGCCAGGCCAGCTAAAGGGAGGTCACTCCCTTACACTGCCAGTCTGGAGCATCCTGGGTTGGTGCAGTCCCTGGAGCAGCGGCAGCTGTTCGCCAGGCACTAGCACTCCCTCCTCTTCATCCACCTGCTGAATCTTTGCAGAAAGACACTTTTTGCAGGTTTGTTTTTTTGCCCAGCACTGCGATGGCATCATGAGGACAATTACAGACATTTTGCCTTGCCTCTTTATGCACATTCACAGCTGATACACTGCAGATTGTTCCTTTCTAATCCTGTCTCTGCTTATAGATGCACTACCCGTCCATACGTCTCAAATAATTTTACAAACTATGGCAGTATGACACTGCATTTGCCATTATTTGAGAAGTGGATAAATAAATAGAAGAAGGAAAATTGATTTGCCCGCTACTAAAATATGGTCACATAAAGTCTTCCCCGTTCCCAGGCGTTTCCTGCTTCCAGTTCTGGGACTGGTATATTCTTACTGCCTCCAGTACAGAGATTGAAGGAAACACCAGAATATCTCAAACAGAATTTGTAGCAATTTTTATACATAAGAGAGAATTACACCAGCAGTTGCATAAATTTAAAAATATAATGTGCCAGAGAAAAATAACTGCTGAGAACAGCATGATAGCTGGATTACATGCTGTTCAGTAATAATCTTCTTGGGTAATGTGCCATACATATTTCAAAATGCAAGCATTCCAACTTGCTTAAATTTTGAATTGGGAATAGAATCTGCATGACAAAGACTAGGAAACAAATGGTTGAGATATGCAGATTCATTAATATCTGCACATCTGTTCTAAAAAAAGCAGGAGGAGAGGCAAATAAAATGCAGAAATAAAGGAGACATAGGAAGTGAAATAGGACACAAAATTAAACTTTCTCAAAAGTCCTTATTTCATTAAATAGGAAAAAAACTATCGCAAAGCTTTCAATACCACAGTATTTCTCTTAGGAGTGTCACATTAAAATGTATTTGTAACATAACCAAAGTAAACTTACAAAGCTGTAAACAAAAATATGAGACATATGCTGTGAGGTCTTTCCGGGGAACCTCAGCAGTAAAACAACACAACAGTCATAGTGGTTCAACAGCTCAGCAAAAGCTCCCAGCATGATGTGATAAAACTGAATTTACACCCAAGGGAAGAAACATGTGATCAGTGAGCTAATCCTGATCCTGGGAGTAGTGCTGATGAGTCCAGCTCTTGAACCAGGCAGACTGTTCCGCTAGCAGTGTTGTTTTCAAAGACTTCAAAAGACTTGGGGATCGTAAGAGTACTGAAAATATTCAAAATGCTTTCAAAATGTTAATTGAGGTGCATTTGAATACAATGATTAAACAAACTCATATGGAGAAACACAGAGAAACATACTTGTGAGGACTTGTTACTAGAACCTACACCTGTGGAGACCCTGAGAGGCATTCCCTGGGTTCCTTCTCCTTGTTCCTATGTCTCTCAGCCAGTCCCTCCCTATTCCCCCATTGGCCCCCCACCTTTGTACTGCCCCCATGCCCTTGTTCAGCCCTACCTCTCGATGGACAAAAACCTGGTCTCTCCCCACAAGCTGGAGCCTGGGGACCCTGAACATCTGACCACACAGCTGAATTAAACATCTGTGGATACTTTGCAAAGGCCTTTTTGCTTCTTTACCCTGGACTTTATTAGCAGCTAGCCTGGGCTGCAACATACACCCAGCTGAATTCAACCCAAAACCTAAAAATTCTGTGCAGACAGTGCACTGCCCAGTCTTTGGTGTGCCTGGCAGGTGCCCTGCTGGAAAATGTGCTTGTTTATGCTTGATGGAGGAGAAACATGTTGGTGTGGAGTGGGCAAAGATGCACAGCAGATCCAGTTAGAAGCTTTGCTCAGTCTGTCCGGCACAAACAGCAACAGGGCAGCTCTTCTCGGTGAGATGTGTAGGCAATTCTTCTGCAGCCAATACAGACAATAAACTGAGAGAATGAATCACACCCTCTGTGTCAGACATCAGCCACAAGAGACAGTGACTTGCCCTTTGTGGGTGTCTTTCTCTGCTGTTTGGACTGGGAGAGGGGACAGCTTCTAGCAACTTCACCTTCAGACAAAGTTCTGTGAGGTGATCCGCAATTCTGTCTGATGGTCCCTTCTGATCTAATGTGACCCGGCAGGAGTGGCTGCCACCACCTGCTGTCCTCCCTCTGGCTCCCCTCAGCTCCCACCCACCCACTGCTTTCACCGGGATATCTGTTGTGTATGGGAAAAGTGGTCGCTCCTGGCTGCATCTGTATGAACACTGTTCAGCAAGAACAGATTTTTGTCTTCAAACCCTGTTTTCTTCCTGCAATTCAGCCATGCTCACTTATTCACCTCGCCTCCCCCCCCCTCCCCACCAGTGTCACTTACACTTCTGTTTGGTGGCACCTGTTTCTGCTTTTCCCTTCAGCCTCCCAAGCCCTTCACAGCCGGCTCTTCTTCCTCTTCCCCCTTCCTGTTAGCTACGGACCCTAACAAGTCGCTGCTGTACAGGCTGGGTGTGTTCGTGTTGCTGCAGGCTCGGTGCCCCGGCTGCAAGCCGAGGCTAGCTCAGCGGGCTCCCAGCAGAAGATGCCAAGTGCCCGGTGAGCCCAGCATGCTCCGCCATGTCGTATGTCCCACTAATAACCTCAAACAGAAGGACAAGGTATGGAAAATGGTGCTGGAGGAGCTGCCTCCGGGCAGTGCCACGAGACAGTGCTCCATCTCCCTCTAGTGATGCCTGGGAGCAGGGAGGCATCCCCGAGTCCGGGCTCTCACAGGCGTTTGCCTCCTTCAGCGCACAGGAAGCTCAAGTCCCCTCCGTGACCAGTGGGTCCCATCCCTGCCTGCAGGACAGGGCTCTGGTTCACGGTCTGAATTATTCATTGCTGTGAGCACTCGCCCTATGGAAAAGCTGCTGTCTGCAGCGTTAGAGTTCACACCAGTCTACTGCTGCCGGATGGTCCTCTGTGTGTCTGGAGAAAACAATCCACATCAGCAGCTTGCAAACTGGGAAGGCAAGAGCTCACAAAGTGGTCTTTTTTCTTCTGGGGGTGTATTCAGTCTCCTCGATGTAGGCATTGGTCCTGTGTGCTGGCTTTGGCTGGGGTAGAGTTAATTGTGTCCACAGTTGCAGGTATGAAGATGTGGTTTGGATTTGTGCTGGGAACAGTGCTGATAACACAGGGATGATTTTGTAATTGCTAAGCAGCACTTGCACAGAGCCAAGATCTTTTCTGCTCCTCACCCCAGCCCACCAGCAAGGGGGCTCTGGGCACCAGGAAGCTGGGAAGGGACACAGATAGGAGAGCTGACCCCAGGTGACTAAAGGGACATTTGATACCTTATGGCACTATGCTCAATATATAAAGCAGAGGGAGAAGAAGGAAGCAGAGGGGACACTGGGAGTGGTTGTGTTTGTCTTCCCAAGTCACCACTACGTGTGATTGAACCTGGCTTTCCTGGGGATGGCCAAACACCTGCCTGCCCATGGGGAGCGCTGGATGAATTTCTTATTTGCTTTGCTTCTGTGCACAACTTTTGCTTTGCCCGTTGAATTATCTTTACCTCAGCCCATGAGCTTTCTCACGTCTACAATTCTCTCCCCCATCCCACTGGTGGGGGGGTAGTCTGGGTTGCCAGGTTGATGGCTGGAGTTAAACCACGTGTCCTGTTCAGAAAATGCTCTGGATACCCGCTTTGAGGACAAAAAAACCCCTAAATCTGCTTTCTCTGAGTAGCTTCATGTAACAGGGGATAAACGCAGTGTCTTTGGTCACTGGCGATGAAAGGACACATTGGTCACCCGCGCTGGCACAAGGGCCCCTGGGCTCTGCTGGGCAGTGGCCTGGCAGCTGCAACTCCGTCGGCAAAGGCCGGTGGGACAGAGCGCAGCAGGGATGCGCACAGGCAGGACAGGACCTACCCGCCGAAGGCAGGGAAGGACTCAGGACACGGCACTTCCAGCAGAGCCCGCTGGATGGCAGCGACAGGTCTGGGATGGAGCAGGTCCCTGCACAGCTGTCCTGGATTAGCTCCTTGGAAAAGAGTGAGATCTCTTCTAGCGCCTGTACCGTGAGCACACGGGTATGCAGCACTCCAAATATTTGCTGTGAGTGCTTGAGGCATAATCGCCCCACAGATGGGGAGCTGCGCCGCCCCATGACGGATGCTCCTGTGTCTGCAAGTGCTGTGCTTTTTGTGCAAGTGCTGTGTGAATGGCCCGCACGGCGGGCACCTCACTGGGGTCCAGGCTGGATGCATTGCCTCAGCTAAAATCCGACAGGCCATAATCGCTGAAAGGGAGAAGGGTCCTCTCTGCCACATCGAGGCCACTCCAAACACCGTGACCATCCTCAGCCTGACAGACCTGACGTGCCCTGAGCCTGCACCACCTCCTGACAGCACTCTGGGGCTGGGGGCCAAGGCTCGATGGAAGGCTCAATAAACCTGGTGGAGAAGGCAACACGTGTCTAGGAGCAGAGATGCAAGCAAGGAGGGCAGAACTGCTGCTACTTTTCTTGTTAGGAATTTTCCATTATTTGTTTGTTTGTTTGTTTTTGAGGAACACATACGGGCTTCATCTAGTCACATTTATAGTATGATTAAAAATAATAATTTTGGGATGGATGCCCAAGTGGAGTTTGTGCAGTTCAACACCCTGTTCCAAGTAGGTGAGACCAGGTTGCTCAGGCACTTTTCTGAGTATTGAAAGTCTCAGGGTGTGGAGATTCCCTGCATCTCTGAGGCCTTCTTCAAGATCTGTTTACCCACATGAGTAAAAGTTTTTTGCTAATTCTAATGCTCCAGGTTGTGTCTGTGCCTCTCATTCTATGATCATACCTCTTCAGGTGACTTGCACTTGCCTGATCACCCACACCCTTCCTTGAGATAATTCTAGACAGTGATAACATTCCCTTCACCTTCCAAAGAACCCACTCCCAGTATTACACCTGGAGTTTTGCTACCAAAAATTACTGTATTTTTTTCAAAACGGTATTTTTCTAACAAAAGACATTTTGCAAAGCATTGGGCAGGCACAAACCCAGCTGAGACGAGTGTCCTGAAGCAAAGCTTTTTCTCTTGCTTCCCGAACGTAAGTGGGTTTTTTGGTGGCTCACTACACCCGATCCAGGGAGAGCACGCAGACACCCACATCAGCAGCGAGGGTCGGAGCAGCAGAGACACGCCAGGCTTTAATGACTTCAGGGGCTGAGGGGTGTGACTCACTAATGGGCTTACGGCAAGCACGGGACAGCTGACCTGACCGCCAGCCCTTCTCGCTATCCCATCCTCTCTTTGGAGGTTCCCTCCCGAGCTGCAGGCACAGCGAAGTGTCTCAAGCACTGCCGAGCTGTAACCCGGCATGCTAAGGTAAACCAGCACCCATCTCGGTTCTCTTTCAAGCCACAGGACTGCAGCTTGTAGTTTCTTAACTGCTTCTCCCATTGATTCTCTGGAACTTGACGGGCATGGAATGCTTCATTTCCAAATTCAGGGGGCTCTGGTATTCAGACAGCTGAATCATACAGGCTATATTGTGCTCAGCGAGGATTTGAGCTACAAGGAAAAGGAGAGCTTATCTCTGCACTCGCAGGCAATGAATCAACAAAAAGACACCATTAAAGAGCTAAAGCTGAGAGAGGAGAGCGGTGTGAGTTCAAAGTCACATGAACTCGCTAACTATGTTTGAGCTAAGCAACCTGGGAGGTGGGAAATTCTTCACGACTTTGAATTGACCTTGGCAGCATAATGCTCCCTGAAAAAAACAGAGAACAAGAAGGACAGTATCATTCTAAAAGCCATCGTGCCAAGTATCCCATTCAGTGATTTGAACATTCAAATCTCTATATGCAAGTAGAGCGGATCTGCAGAAGTAGCAGTCTAGCTTTTAAACTCTTTATTACTGATTAATTCAAAGCACCATTGAAATGTAAAGGTTTTACTGTCTGTGACCTGTGCTTAAATGTTTCCACAGCCAGTTTGCAAAATAAATATTCTCCAAACCAGGAAACAGACACAAAGGTCTCCCATGACTCTGATGATTTTCTATAATTTATATGATGACATCATGATTCCAGGCACTAACCCTTGCTCTCACTATCACATGCTGGATGAATACTACGCCGTCTCACCACCCCTTCCTGATCCCTTTGATCCAGGCAGACACACCAGCTGCAGCAGCTGCTGACATATGTCTGGAGGAAGAAAGTTCTGTTCCATGAAAGATTTAAAGATTTTCCTGGTTGATTCATTTGAAGTTGGAACAAATCTTCTGAATTTATTTTATTAAGAGAAACCTTGTCTCAAGCCTATGATAATTTCATTTTGACAAAATGGAGTGTTTGTATATTGTGTTGTAATGCATAATTGAAAAATGTTTGAATATTAAAGAACATCAAAGTGAAAGCAGTTTAGTATACAAACTAGAAACATGTGTTGAAACAGGACTTTTTCTTCCATCTCATGAGCTGAAACATCAGCAAATTCAATTCCACTTCTCAGAGCATGTCAAATTCCTCAGCTTTCCATATCGTAGCAGACTTTTCCACAACTGCTTGTTTCACCACTTCCAGTGCTTGTATCTACACCAGTTTCAGAGCTGCTTACTGGAGTTACAAGAGTCCTACCACAGTATTTTTGCATGTGGGGCCACATTTTTGGGGGTCATTTTGAGTACAGCTGTGCAAATTTGCTTGAAAAGGCAACCTAGCACAGGTCTGCTCGGGACACCAGCCAGCTCTGCCTGGCATGCAGTGGAACACAAATGGAGGTTTTTCTAGCTCTAGTAATCACAGCCAGACCTGGTGCTGCTTAATTTAACAGCATAGCTCAGAGGCCAAGATTTTCTGTTTGCAGAATCACATGGGAGTTGTAAAAGGCTCAGAATGTCTGAAAATCAGACAGCTTATCCAGATGGCTGAATAGTGTGCTTGGGGACACAACTTCAGGCAGACAGTCTCAAAAGTCTTGGCTGTACCAGCTGTAGCAAGGAAGGTGATATCCCATTTTTCTTTTATACTGTCTAGAGATGTAGATATTCAAGGAATTGACTCATATTGCTTAGTTAAGAAATCTTGCCTCTAATCCAGAGCACAATATATAGTCCCCCTTTCTCTGGGCATTTGTAACTTAATTATGCAAAAGTTAGTGGTTACTATGAATGGAAGAGAAATCACATTTATCCTCATTATTCCCATTTGTTTTGAAATGAGGAAACCATTTTTGCTGCTGTATTTTTCTGCAGCAGAAACTAGACAGGATATCATGGAATTATCCATGCCCTCATGGAGAACTAGTGCTAAGACAGGCCAGGACAGAGCAGTCTTGGGGGAGACACAGGGAAGCAAACGCTGACATAAGCAGCAAGAGTAACCTCCTCTGGCCACTCAGAGATCACCTTTCCAGCTCTTTCACCATCTTTCCACAGGACCCATTTGAACTGCACACCTCAGTCTCCCACATGTGCAACCTTGTGGTCACAGACACAACAAGCCCCTTTTCCCACGATTGCCTGTCATGTTGCTGATTTGCCATTCAGTCCTGTGACTCAGCCTGGATACTGTGGACACACATCCATCTGCCCAAGGGGACACACAACAGGCTCTGGTCATAGCTGAGCCAATTGTTTTCCGGAGCACACCTGATGAGATGCTGCAGGAGAGGACGTGGCACGTATCCTTCAGACACCTGCAGTGTCTGTGTGGCCCATCGTAGCTCAGACGCTGGCTGCTGCATCTTCTGAGTCTCAATTGATCCCTATTTCCTTCAGGGGGGAAATGTTGGTGTCCTGGGAGCAAAAAAGCACAAAAAGGCTTGTGTTCAGTTACCACCCACTGGCCTTGCTGGTGTCCTTGAGAGTGTGAGACTCACTCATGATCAAACAGCAGGGGGAGGTGAGCCTCTGCCCTGGCCCTTGCAGCTGGCACAGCCAGATCTGTCCTGGATGCACAGTCTCCCCTGCATGCAGTCCTCTCCTGCCCTAAGGTGAGCAACAAATTCCCTGGGGACTGCTTGGGTGGCACTCTTTGGTGTGGTGAGAATGGATGCTCTGGGGCCACTGCAAGCTGCCCTTGCTATAGCGTTCTTCTTCCTGGCTAGGCACATTTTTCCTTAAACAGTATCTAGGTTTCCACCTTATCAGTACTAATCCACCCCTCACCAGATGTCAAACGCCTGTCCAAGCACTAAAACAACGTGACCTCTCAGAGTTTCATTTACCTGTTAGCGAGCAGGTTGAAATTGCTGGTTACATGGCCAGCACTGCTGTGCAATGGCCAAGGAGTTTTAATGTTTCACTTGTGGCTAACAAAAGCTGGCAGCAAGCTTTCCTCTTGCCCCTCTGCTGCAGCCCTTTGAACCTGGTGGGCAGTACTGCCAATTAATCACAGCACAGCTGTGAGCCCAGCAGGCACCTGCAGGGAGAATGCAGCTGCAGAGGGGAAGGGGAGCAGGGTGGTGCTGCTGTAAAGGGACTGTACCTCCTGGGTGAGGAGATGGGGGTGCCAGGAGATATCTTCAAGCAACACTTTTAAGAGGGTTTCCTTGATAAAGGACAGGTGTCATCACAGCAGGGCATCCCACCAGCCCTGCTCCAAGTGGATACCTCTCAAGCCACAGTCAGACCCAGAGCTGCTCAGGGCACAGACTTCATTTTCAGCAGAATATTATAATTTCATTTTCCCTGGAGAAAAAGATAGCTTTTCACTGTCACAGAGGCTGAACCTTGAAATACCTTCCTTAAAAAACAGAACTTTGAATTCAGTTGTGTCCTAAATAGAAGCTTATCAAACTGTAAATATCACCATCATCCATCATGATAAAGAGAGACAGTTATACTGCAGGAATCATATCACAGGAGATGTAGATCAGCTGACAAGCCTGAGTACGGAAAAGTTCAGAGGTATAAAGAAACAAGATTGCACCATTTCCCTGAAAGGTCAAATGCAATGTCCAAACTAGATCATTTCAGTATATGAATTAAAGAGAAATTTTAAGAAACATCTTTTTTCCCCCTACAAAGCACATGAAGTGAAAACACCTATTTTTTTCAGTGGTAAAACAGTTTAAATAAACCAATTCAACATAATTTATAAAATAATTTTGTTTCAAATAATACCAAGAGGTAAAAACCAGCTAGGACAGCGTGAGAAGATGCGCCACCCCCAGCAGACACATTCCAACAGGAAACAAAACAGCCTGTGGACTCTGGGTGGTTCAACTTTCCCAGCACAACCTAATCAATACTCTCACACGCAAACCTTGCCAATAGCCCTGCTCACAGTCAAACACAGGACACAAACACAGATTTCCCAGAGGGAAGGTGTCACCTCTGAGTGCATGGGAACACCCGCTGCTCCACGCACATCTGGGGCTTCAGGCAGTGAACTCTGAACCCATACGTGAGGATGTGGTGTTTGTCCCGGCTACAAACATTTCAGTCCAAACCTACATTTCGCCATCATTCCTGCTGTCCAAATTAGTCCGCTGTGGAAGGTTTCCAGATCTGTGGGAAGGGAAGGCCCACTTGGTAATATGCTATTAGAACTGAACAATGTATTCGCACTCCATTCACTCTCTTTTGAAGAAGGAACATGTACTCTGGCAGCTCTGGCAGTCTCAGTCCTGGCACATCCCAGCAGTGTCATACTGATGCAAAAATGTAAATATCGCATTGGTATGTAATAAATAAGATGCAGAAAATAATAATTCGCCTCAAATTACCACTATTAGAGCTTCACCTGCAGAATCTGAACCTCTTTGGGGCAAATGTTCTTTGGAAATGTTGTAGACCCAAGAGGAATAAGAATGCCAAGAAGAATGATTAGCTGTCTAGAAACCCTTTCAGAAAAATTGAACTAATGGAGCAGGTTGCCTTGAGATGCTGAGGGGGTTTCTAAGAATAGGTTAGAGAACATTTGTCGGAAATGGTTAAATTATATTTGATCTTATCTTGTAGGAGGGGAAGAGACTAGCTGGCCTTTCAACATCCCTTCCAGAGCTATTTTTATGTTTCCATGGCAACTCTTTTGGAGATAGATTTTTCTTTGTATCAAGGCACTGGGATACTCTAAGGTGACTCATGAAAGCGGATTTTGGGAGTTGACACTTAACACCTACATGTGAATTGCTATTAACAGTTTTCTCCTAGACTGATCCTTGTATTAATTATTTGAGGAGACTTTTTTAAATAAATATGTTGTCGTGCCATTTTTATCCTATTAACATCCTCCTATTGAAATTCAGCCAAGGATGGGATGACAACAGAGAGATTGCACCTAGTTTTGGTAGGATGGAGAGGGAAGAACGACATTTCCTGAAGTCACTATTAAAGGAAGTTCTTCTAAGTAAGATTATCCAACTGGAATTTGCCCAAGTATCCCAGAGTTCACATAATTGCTCTTTAAAAAGCAATGTTAAAACAAGTGGCTGGTGAGAATCTGGATTTGCATTGCCCAGCCGAGATGAGACTGCAGCTGCAGCCTGGGGAAGGCCCTGAGGAGGAACTGAACACAGTGCAGAACCAGTGCAGAAGATGCTGCCAGTTTGGACACACTGAAAAGGAAGCCAAGAAGAAGCTGCAGACCAAGGGACCACAAACCAGCCAGGACTGATAAAGAAATACTCAATAAGCAAATATTCTTGGCCAAGGAATGTGCTTTCACAAGAGGTTTCTGCAACAGCACTAGGACAGAAGATGGGAACAGCTATCAAGTGACAGTGAGCTGTTCAGACACAACAGGTGAGATGGGGGAAATTCACTTTGCCATTTAGAGACAAGCTTAAATTTTCCTCCCTAAGTGGTATTCTACACCCTCCTTATGTAACTGTAGGAAAATGTTAGCTAAACAGTCTCTGGTCTGCTACCCTGAGCAAGCTCTTAACCAGCTTGGCAGGCGGCTTGGCAATCGCCTAGGATTCAAAAGCCCGGATGGAAAATTCTGAAACAGAAGCTCTTGCCACGTAGCACATTGGCATCCTGAGGAAAAGACCTTGGCCTGGAACCAGGTCCTTCTGAGTAACAAAATCAACCCCTGGGACAAACTAGCATGGATACTTTTTAATTGTAATTTACACACTGCTCAAACAATTTTAGACAGTGACAGAAGCACAAGAGTAATAAGACCACCCAAGCACCTACTAAGTCATAAAGACAGCAATGATGAACTGATGTCACATGGTGTTAAAAAAACAACCACTTGCCTTTCCCTACCTCCAAACTGTTTTTCTTGAATTTTTTCCCTTTGCCGCACCCCACTTCAGCTTCACTTGACATTCTCACAGGGGCAAGCCACATGCCCATGGGAGATCTGTGGATCCTCCAACATCTATCCAATGCCCCGTTACAGGCCTTCTTGTCTGGAGCTGCAGCCAGCCAGCCAGAGCGAAAGCTGGGCCACCTGGGCTAGGGAAGGTGTCACCCTGTGGCTGTTCTTACTGAGCAAGAAGGCAGCAGAAACACAGTGAGGAGCTGAGCCGGATTCACATCTCACTTGGGCCAGCATTTAACTAGTGAATATATTGGTGTGTAGCTGTGGAGAGCGAGATCAAAGTGAGCTCAAAAGGGAATACAGAGCAGAGGCAGCTCTAGGTCAAAGTCATAGGAAAGGCACTGTGATGCTTAGCTGCGTTTATGGTTACTCTATACATTATATCATACATTGTGTTCTTCCTGCCTCTGCAGTCAGCCAGCAGTCCAGAACTGGAAGTTCCTGAGGAAATGACCTTTAGCTCTTCCACCCGTCCCTGGTGTGGCTTGTGGAGACCTCTCCATTGCTCTGGGGGAACGCAGGACATGGGTTAGGACAGCTGGCACTGCTGCATTCAGACAACTTATTTAACTGCTGAAAAACTTCCCTAGCATCCAAGGAAGGTACAGAGGTGAAAATGTAATAGGCTAAAAGGAACAGTGGAGTCCTTCACAGCAACGTGAGATGAAGATGCATCATTTTATTTTTGGTATCATTCAATCCTTTCCCCACACAGGACAACATCCAGGTGGCAGAAAGGGTTCTTTGATTGTGCTTCTCAGTATTACCAAGACTGGGTGATTTCAGCTGTAACTCTGGCTACTTCAGATTAAGTATCTCTGGTCTAAGGGATTTGTTTTTATTCCTTCTGTAGTCAACAGATAGAGTAAAGCAGCTGCAAAGGGGTGATTCACCCCACCCTGAAATAGATGGAATGAGTCATGACCAGACAGGCTTATCTCCTTTCACTGATTATAGAGAGAGACCAGACAAATAGCTTAGGTGAGATGCCATGACTTTTAGATGGCTAAAATTAAATGTGTGGTATCCCACTCTGTAATCACAGAGGTCCATAGGTTTCCTGGCCCAATGATTTTTTTGAGAGAGAAGTTTTTCCATCTTTCACTCCTGATAAAATGGTGTCAAGTGTTCTTGTGTATTTAGAGAAATGTAGCCCAAAGAGAGGTCTCAGCTCTCAACACAATAGTAGAAATTCCAGAGGAGGATAAATAGGGCTCTAGGCAGCGGGACACGAAGAATATCCAGTCTAAGTTATGTGTGCTCCATAGTGACTTAACAGAATGGGAAGTGTATTATTAGTAAAATACATTTGTGGTCACCCAGCACCACTTGGTCTTGCCGTTAAACAAACACACCATGGGACACTTTCTACAGACACTGAACAAGGAATCAACTGAATACTGCTAGAAAATGACAAGATGCCTAAACCCAGGCCTTTTACTGCAGGCATTGTGTGTAAAATCTGCAGTCTCTACTCCTCTGTGTACATCTCTCTCCTTCTGATAGAAAAGAGGTGCAACAGAGTAGTAATATAGCCACATAGCTTCTTAAAGTTTCAGCATGTTTCACAGAATAATAAATAATGGCCTGTGGCAGAGCTCAGGGAAAAGCTGCTAAAAACAAGCAAAGTCAGTTTTGCTGGATAACGTATTGAGCAGGATGATTACGAGGGTGAAATATCTGAGCCCAGAAAAGACTGGGGCAGTGGGATGGAGATGGAGAGCAGAGCTTCTGGCAGAGAGCAGAGCGATGCCTTTGCACTGCCAAGCACATTTCCTGCAGTGTCAGTATTTGCTTTGATTGCATTTTCCACATGACATCTGCCAAGGTGGCAGAGCTGCAGAAGAATAAAACCGGTGGACAGGGGCAGTTTCTTTGGAACTTGTGATAGAAATTGAAATACTCCAGCATAAACAGAAGGCCTGTGACTCATTCTGCAAGGGACACTGTGTGGGTATAGACTAAGACCTGAAGAAACAAGGGTGAGCTGCTGCTTGGGAGTGTCTGGAACACAAACCAAAGCAAATATATTTCAGCACAGCTGTTCTGAAACTGGGGAGACCATTTAGCTGGAATCTCTTAACAGTTGCTTAGGACCAACCACTTCTAGAACACTTGAAGCAATTTACAGTGTTACTTCCTGTGATGAGGGAGGTCTCCATAACTCCCAAGTTAAAGAAGAGTTAAATAACATCCCAGGATCCCAGGGCTACCTGACTTGTAGACTCAGACCACCTGGTAGATAGCTACATAAGGGAGCAATCCACTGGCCAGTTGCAGTAGTGAGGAGTTAAAATCCTTACTTCCCCTTTCTTTAGACAAATAAATCTTTCTGTGGTTGCCTGGAAGGAAAATCAGGCTGTGGTATGTGGACATCTGGGAGAGATTCAGGCCACCCTTTGTGGTGTGGGGGGAGACCAGTGTGGTGAGGCTGCTGTGGGCCACGTCCTGCCCCAGGCCTCTTGATGGTTTGGCAATGGCCTTACAGCTCCTGCTTCTCTTGCAGCTGCACTGGGATGCAATGTCCCCCAGCAGCCCACATCTGGAGGAGATGGGCTTGTCCACACCAAGTTGTTCTATATGTACCTTCCTGTCCCTGGAGTATGTGGCTTGCCAAGAAAATAACTCCCTGAAAATCCTCATGGAACAGGAATACAGGATCTATCAAAGGAACAGCAGAATTATGAAATAAGTGAGTTAATAGCTCTTGGTACTCCCTTTCCAGCAGTGCTGGGCGTGCCTTCCTATTTACCTTTGACAGTGTTTTTCTCACACCATGAGGACAAGTGGCACGGACTTTGCTTTTCTGCATAGAGGCATGGACGGGCCTGGCAGAGTCAGACCCCATTGAGCTGCTCAGAGAAGACCGTGCTTTCTGCTGAGATATCCCCATCTGAGCAGTCTCCTTGAATGTCTCCTACTGAGAGTCCAGAGGCGCAGCAGCAGAAAAACACTGTGCTAACACTTCCATGCAGAGTTGTTTTGGAAACAGTCAAACATGCCAAGTGTAAAAAAAAAAAAAAAAAAGGCATTTTACCTAAAGGAAATGACTTCTGCCAGACAATGAGCTATCAGATCCCTTCCAGATGGAATTTTTGTTTTGAATCAACACTGTGCCCCAAGGAGCCATGTTACAGAGCAGGAGGCACTGACCTTGGAGGAAGCAGAAAGGTTTGCATGACTCCTCTGTGCCGGCTGCAGATCAGAGCTGACACTCCTTTTAGTGGGCATGCAAAGTTCAAGGCAATACAATGATAGGTTTGAAAATAGACATGGAACGAGGCACTGAAGGGCTCAATGTTTTTGAGGGTGGTTTGAAATTAAAACAGGGGCACTTAAATAGGTTATGAGCCTGGGAAATAGTCCCAGCTCCAGGAAGAACATATAATGGGGCAGTAATTGTGATTCCAAATGCAATGAAATCCAGTAATATCAGAGTGATGCTGATACCAGCTTTATGCACCCTGCTGTGGCATTATGGCCTGACACAGCTGTTTTCTGCATTGCCTCATGGAGCAGCTGCTCCCTCAGAGCTGGAGTCACGCCTGGCCACTGTGCTCCATGGGCTGGCAGCACTCCCTCCTCTTCCCTGCAAAGAGCTGGAGCAGACCAGGGCTGCCTGCATGCTATGGACCCTCAGAGTGGGTTTATGCCCTGTTTTCAAGAGAGATGTAGGAAAAAAGCCATCTTACGTGGTAAGCTGTGCCATGACATGATAGTCACAGGGATATTTCATAATTTCCTAGGTAAATCATATGACGGGGGGGCAGAAGGCTTGTGACTATCCAAAAGACACAGATGCACAGTCAGCCCTGACCCTCACTGGCTCTTTGTCCAAAGACTGATGGTATCATGCTATGAGGTGAATCATAGTGCTGGTTTCCCCTGTTTTTATGAAAGATGCAAGTGGTATTGCCCATGGCTGTTACATGATCTGTTTCCTCTTTAGAATGTGCTTCCAAAAACAACATTCCTTCGGTATTATCTTCTCCTTTCTCTCCTTTTCCCTTCTTCCTAATCCCTTATCCACAGACTGGTCGTTTGTCACTGTCTTCTGAGACTAAATTCCTCATCAAACCCTCCACCAGAGGTGGAGAAAAGGGGCTGCAAATATCCTGCATACCAGTCCTCAAGGCTTCACAATGCCTTGCACAGACAAGCCGTGTCATCTTCTCCAAAACTTTCCACAGTCACTCCTGTCTCAAAACAGATTATCTCAGAGGATGAGATGGGCAGTAGAGTGACTTGTACATGACAAGAAAGCTCAGTATGGGGTGTTTGAGGAGCAGCACAGGATCTTGTTCTGCTCTCCTCCATCCGTCACTTAATCAGGCTTGCCACTCAGTGAGCAGCTGGTAGATTTTTAATTAAAACATCCACCTCACAACTTCTATTTGGTTCCAGTTTTACAACACTGAAATTACCAGCAGTTATTTACCATGCTGTAAATAAGCTCATGTAAATTTTACAGGAGGTCAGGCACTAATTTTGACAATCTTAATTCATGCACTTTACTACAGGCTTTTATATAGATGTTTTCCAACAGCTGAAGGCAGGGGACCAGGTCAGGGCTCAGAGTAGGGCAGCTTGTCAGGGGAAAGAGGGCCAGGGTGAGGAGAAAACCAGATTGTATACAGTCTAGCACTCCTGTGGTTTTTGTCTCTTAGGATTAAATAACTTCACAGAGAGCAGCCAGAAAACAGCTCCAAATGTACACTGCAGCTGCAAGCGGCGTAGGCACAGCCTGAGGAACAAGGCGGTGCCACTACGCCCAGGTAGTCACATACCTGAAAACAGTTGCCATTGCTCACGGCTAATGTCTAGACTGTGCTTTCACTCATCTCCCTCTGAACAACCCCCACCAGTGGCTAAGAAATGTCCTCAGGCGGGTGTGAAGGAAAAAAGCCAAAGGCTCTTGCTTAAACCAGTGCTGTGCTTGCATTTGCTTCAGAGCAGTCACCCCAGCCATGGCACACAAACCAGAGCACAAAGTTTTAGACCCTCAGGGCTGGATCTCATTTTCTGGGAAGTCAGTGACTAATCCCCGAGGAATGGTTACGGGTGGGACATGGCTGCTGCGCAATGTTGCTGCCTCACAGCTCAGCTCGCCCCCGACGGTGGGCTGAGCAGGGCTCCGAGGAGGAGCTCCACAATGAGCACACTTCCTCGTGTTGCCCAGTAACTGCGGGAACACCGCTGTTTCTCACGCTGATCCTTCCTATCCACCCCTGACAGCCCAAGCACTTCCACCTCTGGCTGAGCTGATTATCGCAGAGATGCTGGATGAAGAGTGCTCAGACAGGCAGCAAGGAAAGGGGTGGACTGAATTCTCCTTGTGATGAAATTCAAAATTTCTTCTCCAGGAGAATCCTAGCTATCTGTATCTGATATCCTAGCTATCTATACTGGGGAAGAAGTGGCCATCAGGAGCTGCACACTTTCACTGATGGGAAGAGATGTAAAGAGAAAAATGGGAAGACAAAATTTGATTCATACTTACTTTCATACTCTTCAAATCTGAAGACCTGAATTCATCTAAACCAGGGGATTTAAAGCTCACATTTCACCTCCTGGGGTAGAGTCAGACTATAACAACCACTTCCTTTGGCCTTTTTTCTGAGTCAGTGTCAGAAATAAGAGTCTGTGTGTTGGAAAGCCCCTTGTGCTCCAGCAGTGACAGCAAAAGCTGGGAAATCAACCCATTCCTGGAAATCCCCTGCAACTCTGGCAGCTCCATGCTGAAGACAGAAGTTAGAAATGATCAGTGTTGCACTCCAAGAAAGCCCAACCAGCCTGGAGGGCCGGACAGGGTCTGCCCAGAGCACCACAGTCACAGGGGCATGCTGCAAAACAGCAGCACTGGCAGCTGTGGGGTGGTGAAGGACAGTGGGAGAGGGTGGTTGAAAGAAGCCTGGGCTTTTCCCTTAGGGAATAATCCAGGAGAATGAAGATGGCTGAAGGGATTTTCCTTTCCTCCCCCAGCCTCCTCTGTGGGACAGAAGTTACCAGGAGCCATCTGAGACTGAGCGGGACCAGCATCTGCTTCCTCTGCACTTTCATTTTGTTTATATATGTGTATTACTGTTTGGAAGAAATGTCTTCTGCATTCCAGACAGGGATAATGAAATCCATTCAGGGCAGGCAGAATGGGGATGACGGGTAAGGCGTCCCAGACAGCCCAAGTCAAGGCCTTGGCTGTGCACAGGCAGCAGCCCAGCGGTTCCACATCATTGCCATACCCTGTCACACACAGGACTCGGCTTCCTTCAGCCTCCTCCCCCTTCCTCCCCCTCATCCCTTCTTTTCCCCTCCAGCCGGTTCCCAAGGGAGCCCAAGTGTACTTAGGAAGATGCAACTCATCATCCTGGGACTTGCTCAGAGTATTCAAAACCCTTTCTCATCAGGATTTTTCACATCAAATTGGTTTGATAAACATTTTGACCTCTGCATACCACTGATAAACTCTGAGGACTGCTCCCCTCCTCCCTCTACCCTTTACTGTAAATATCTTGCAGATGCTCTGCTCATTTTTGTTCTTTTACAGCCAGCTGGCAACTTTGTTGGCATGCCAAAGAATTTCAGACCTTGGAGCAAAGCAACCTTTTAGTCTTCAGCTCTGAATCTTTTCTCACCAATATGTGAATCAGTTGATATTTTTAAGACTTCTATTTAATGTTGCCATTAGACCGTTGGACAAAAAGTGTAGTCTAGAAAATGCTGTCCATTAGAAAGAGAATATTAAATGTATGCAGCTGAGAAACATTATGGAAAGGGCCAAGTAAATTTCACAGAAGGTTAATGCCTTCAGACAAAACAGCTACACCAATCTATAACATTTTATAATATGGATAGAATTTTCTATTAAATTCCTTAGGTGAGGCTGAAAGTTCACCTGGAAGGATCTCCTTCAGTACTGAATTTTCATTTGTTAGGCACATCTCAGACATTTCCAACTCTATTCCCATATTTTCATTATTTTTGTCCTTATGACGTGCTAAAGATTTTCCATAGAAGAAGAAGCAATGCAGCTGACAGGATCTGCTAGGTAGTACCACTGTAGGCATCAGCATGCACAAAATGCATTAAGACCATGAGGCTGACATCTGAGGAATGTGCACAAAATCAAGGGAAAAATGTGCTGGACACAGTTGATTTGGAGCCCCTGTGGTGCTGTGTGCTGTGCAAGGAAGAAAGCCAGAGAGAGAGGAATTCGGTTCTGTCTCTGTCAGTGGTGAGAAGAACAGATGAAGCACAGGGGAGCGTGGTTTGAGGCTGGTTCAGGATAACCTGTCTTTAATGGAGCTCATTAGTGTGGACTCCGGGCCACACAAACCCAGTCACACGGCTCCCAGGCAGCCCCAGGCACCAGCAGGGCGAGGCTGTCCTACTCACCATGCACCACACAGGCCGATGCCCGGAGGAACAGGCTTGTCTGAAGGAAGCCAAGTTAAGCCTGTGGTTTTCAAATGTTCCCAGCACTCGCTCCTCTCATGTCGCCGCCCCCATGTTATTCCCATGCAGCAGCCAGGGGAGCTCTGAAGTGAATTGCAAATGGGCACTGCCTTTTCCTCCTTCTCCACAGAGACTGTTGGTGTAGTGACCCGCTCCAGCATGTAATACCACATGTGGCACCATAAACATGAGTAACAAGGAGGCGTGAGGGTGACGTAACCAGAAGCGTGGGTACAAACTGGTTAGGCAGGTGTAGCTGTCGGGCAAAATATCTACAGAGTTTGGCTCTGAAATGGAGGGGTTAATCTGTGAATAAGTGGGGGGAAAGTGTGATAACGTAAAGATCAGCTGAATGTAGTGTGGTGGACAAAGACAGGATCAGGAGTGGAAAATCAGGGAGGTCTGAGAAGAACCAGGAGAGGATGGAGCAGTGAAGCTGAGGGAGAACAGCATTTTGAGGATGCTGTTAGTTAGGCTGCTGAGTGAAGTGGAGGAAAAGAAGCCAGACCGAGGACGTATCAGACAGTTCTGGAAGAGGCAAATCTAAAATGAAGTTGTTTCTGAGGCAGAAGTGATTGATTTGCGTATCACTGTTACTTTTATCCAGCCTACCAGATGAAAGGCTGTTTGCTGTCACAGCATGATTCAGGCATTTTCAAGAACCATTGCTGGAGGACACGGCTGAATACATCAAGCAGTTTTGTCTAACTCATTGAGTGAATGCACTGGTAAAGAAGTCATTGGTTTAAAATCTTTACAGATGCTCAAGTAAAAGTTCCTGTTCTCTGCACACAGAGTATTTCCCACTTTCTCAATTTCTCCTAGAAATGCCATCTTTTCCTCTGACTTGTGAGAGGTGGTGGTGGATAAAGAGGCAATCACAGCCAGACAGGAGACCAAGAGAAATAGGAAGCCTGCCTGACCAGCTGCCTTCTGACTCCTGGCAAGCAAGAAGGTTACAGGAATGGATTCACAGAGCGTGCGTGCAGAGTCAGACAGAGACACAGCTGAATTACTTGCTTCCCCTGGCTCAGCACCACTTCTGAACCACATCCCAATTCATCAGCTCCTGACAACCGAAACACTGTCTCTGAGTGCCCCTGGGATGAATCCCTGCCTTGCTGCAGTGTCAGCACACAGCCACCCTGCCAGTCCCCACTGGCATCAGCCGTAACCCTTTGCAGTCCTTTGGAATTGTCCCATGCCAGTCTAATCACCTCGATCAGACTTTCCCCTTCCTGTCACAACTAGTGTCAAATTGAATCAAGGTCTGAGAACCTGAATTTCCCAGTCTGTCATTACACCTTTATTTATTATCCCATCCAGACGTCAGTCTGGATGCCTTCCCCCCAACTTATTCACACATCTTCTGACGTAGTCTTTTCCTGTTTTTTCCTTCCAGACCCAGTGCTAACTGGGTTATGAAGTCAACCAGCTTGAACCCAAGTTCTTAGCAGTGACCTCTTCACCTGTGACGTGGGGAAGTCCTGCAGCTCACAGCAAGCTGGGGCGGAGGTGCCCAGTGGTCTGACCTCCCTTATGCGTGTGAGATTTCCAGCAGCAAACCAAAACCATTAAACAAAATATAAGCATTTTTCAGAAAATACATAGCATGGTATGAACACTGTGGAGTTGAGAAAGATTTTCCCATGTATGTTACGCTGCCCGAGGAAGGAAGAGTTTGAGACAAATTTAAGACATTGGCCTTTCTAATGTAGGGACAGGCAAGGTGGTAATCAGGAGCACTACAGAACTTGAATATCACAGCCTGATTAAATTGTGCCAGTCTTTCATGGGAATGAAAGTGTCAGTGTAGCTAAAGGGCTGTAACTGAGGGGACACAAGGAGTCTGGGTCACCTGGTTGCTGAGACGGGATGCCAGGCATATGTATCCCAGCATCTGCAGTACAGAGCAGGCCGGAGGAGTTACAGGTAAGGGAGTGGCTAGTGAAGCAATAAAGGATATTTTCTATTTTGTTTATTTATTGTAACCTTGTTTCCAGCCTTGTAATGCAAAGCCAGATCCTGTTTCTTCCTGAGTAAACTCTTCCTCTGTCTTTATCCTTACATTCCTCTGCAGCTGGAAGGAGTCCAAGTGGGACTCGGTGGCTTTTATTTTTTCTTTTGTTTTTATTACGATAACTAATGTAAATAAAGCGCTGTGTACCCTCCCCATCTTGGGTGTTTGCACTGTGACATCTGTTTAGCTTCATAAAATACAAGGACCCACCCTTGTTTCCTTCAAGCTAAATGAAATGGGAAGCAGACAACATGGAAAAGAAGTTAAAGAAAAGCAAGATATTGTATACACAGACATACTCTCTCTGAGGCCATATATGTTGGGAGCTGGTTCTTATCAGGTTGTGGGCACACAACCAGGCAGTCTGCAAAGTTGCTAGGGCACAGGCACACAACTGCAACACCTGCAAAAGCTGTTTTGTGATTACACGATTATGTAACACAATGTGATGCAATGTGAAACTACACCTGAAGTGGCTGAAAACCTGGCTAGTAAATGTGAGGTTCAGCTTGGCCTAGATCTACAATGCATGTGTAAAAAAGCCAACAATCTCTCATGTGCATGTGTAAGTCAGGCTCTCAGGCCATGTATTTGAGTCTGTAATACAGGTTTTACTGTAGGTGGCTTTCAGCTTTGGACACTGTGCTCCACTAGGTTGGACCCAACAGTGTTATTTTGTTCCCAAGAGAAGCAGCTTTGTGTGGAGCAAAAGGGAGATGAATCACTTCAGCAAGTAAAGGTGTATATCTCTCTCTGCTTACCCTGTCTCCTAACCCACCAGGTCCTCAGAAGCCAATGATGGCTTTAATCCATACTGGCCACCAAGGATCCCCAGGCTGAGATATTTGTGTTCTACTGGTGCAGCTACCTTCCAGATGTGCCCATTTCTCCCCAGTAAGGTGAAGTGTAACATAAGTCCTGCGAAAGTTACTCTGTTCTTATTTAGACAACAATCTCCATAAAGAAATCTGTCTCTCTTCTAAACATCTTCTAAATCTCTATAACTTCCTTAAAGGAAAAAGGAAGCATAAATCAAACCTAAGCTTAAATGACCTGGACATGGGCCTCACCAGGAAAATCTAAAATGGTTCTGTGGTCACAAGAACAATTTTCAGTCCGTGTTTCTGGACTTCATAACACACCACCAAAAGCACTCGACACTGGAAAAATAAGATCTCTTAATAGAAATATTATAGAGTTGTAATTTGCTTAGGCAACAGTTTCTGTAAAAAGATTTCTTACTATTCTAAGGAAATGAAAAACGTGTGTTTTGGGTTCATATAAAAAGCACAGCCATTAGCAGAGAGAGGCCAGTAAACAGCAAGTGTGTTTCAGCAAAAGCCTTGGTGTAATGCTATTTTAAGGGCAGCTGGGTGCAAGTATGGACTGCTGTGCTGAAAGACTAGAAGACTTGTATGGACAAGATGTTAACTTGAAATGTAATGGATGGCATTATCAATGTTAAATGTACTGAAACTGATTTAGGATGGACTTCACATTGGGTTTGAGCTTTCTTGTCATTTACATCAGCATAATTTCTGTGTAATCAAATTCTTTGCCCATGCATTATTGTCATTAGACAGCAAGCTCTGCAGAGGGGCATTACCTTCACCTTAGCCTGCTTTCTAGGTGCTCTTGCAGGCTAAAGGAACATTTTACACAAAATGGTAGATGGCTTGTTTTTCTCAGGGTGCCCTCAGGATTACAATCTGGAGGCTGAGGATATATCTACTTGTGGTGCCAAAGTGCAGAAAAAGCTACATGCTTATTTACAGGATTTACTTAGTACATATTGAAGTGTGAAATCTCAGTGGGTCTCTCTGAGTGAATGATATAGATTGCATTGCTGGCCCAAGGGTAAAGCAGAAGCATAGAATTCAGTACACACTGAATTGCACTTCCAAATACTTTGAAGGGTGCCCGATAAGTTAATATATACAAAATCACAATTTTTCTGTTATTAAATCCATTAGTTATCTGTCAAACAAATAATTTTAAGTAGGTCTTGGCTGCCATTGAACAGTTCTATGGACGAAGAAATATTTAAACAGGATAAGTGACCTCACTGTAAGCCTTTCTAAAATACCTGCATGTTCAAAATATTTCGAGCACTCACATTAAAAAAAATCAGATCTTAATTTTATCTCATGTCCAACACCCTAAAAAGGAGTCACCTGATGCCATCATTTCGTAATGACAAACTGGTGTCAGATCTTTGCAAAATCTAGCTCTGATGTTCAATTTGAAACTGAATCCCTTTCCTTTTCGGTATATCCAGATTAAGCATTTAGGTCTCGTCTTTTTTTTTTTAGAGAGAGTGCCCCAGCTGAAATGCTTCGACCGTAATTGAAACATGGTTTCAATTCTGACTCCTAATTCTGACTCCTCTCTAATTGAAACCCCCTATTTGATGAATTTACACAAAATAACGAAGGCTGAAAGCTATATGGGCCTGTGGTCATTCCTGGAAAACAAGCTGGTTTGTTGTTTTGTTTTGTTTTGTTTTTTACTGGAAAGAATTTATATTCCTCATGCTAGGAATTTAGACTGAGTTGTATTATTTTTAAACTCTACAGTGTGAAGGAAATGGGAGGAGCCAAGAATTGCACTGGATATCTAACAAAGGAGATATGACAACTGAAAATCAGTTTAAACAGGAGCTGTCTAACTGCAATATTCCTAGTTAACAGTGAGCACACTGATGTCAGACAGCTAATGGTTTTCAATAGCAGCTCACTTGCACACCACGCAGCCCTAGGCAGTGTGCAGGCACTCTTCCTGGCATGCCTGCAGTCCTGCCAGGGCTGCACTCACAATCATCCTTCCCAGCATTTCCCAGTTGCAAATACATCGTGCCTGGCTGAAGCAGTGTAGGACGAGCTGACCTGCCGTGTGAACTGCTCACGGTTGTTTTTGTGATGTCTGGACCCTGTGGAATGTGTAAGTTTCCTGTTTCACCGGTGTACCATGACTTGGATTTTGGGCAGGGAAACATGTAAACATAATTAGATGGCTGGCAGCTACAATTGCCTTTGAAAAATGCTGTCAAGATTTGTGCCTTTAATTTCTATTTTATTGGGGTGGATTAATCTGATACTGCTCGAGGCTAACTTGTCTATTGACTTAAGAATTTGGGAGTTTCCCAGTACACTGTTTATGGGTTGCATTTGCCTGTCTGTCCAGAATAAAGGTGATGCAGAAATTGTATGATTTTCATAAGTCAAGCACTCTTAATTTTAATCTAGTAAAAGATGTGTTGTGTCATCTGGCTTCTTTCTGGGTTTTGTCCCAAGTATCAAGATACACAGCTTTCAAATACCCACTAGCAGCAGGGTCCAGGCTTTCATAACTCAAAAAACGTGTGTTTCCCTGCTGAGGGTGATGGGCTGAAAACAGTGATTCTGCTCCCAAAGCAGCCTCCTCCTCTGTCGTGGCTGCTGCTCTCCGTGTCGAGGCTGAACTGAGTTGATGTAAGGCCAATACATTATCGATCACACTCTGGGCAGGCATGGCAAGATTCACAGCCTCAGGGGCTGTAGGAAAAGGACAAAGGGACTGACAAAGGGCATGGTCCACTGCTGGACGTCAGCAGTTCCCCCCTCTAATTAGACACACAAATACCTGATTTTTGTGTAAACTGCAGACTGGGAAAGCCCTTTTCACCCACCTCCCCGCTGGCTGGGTAGGAGATGCAGACTCCTGGTGTCATTGCCCTTTACATTTCTCGAAATAAGAGGACACCAGAACTTGTAAGGACTCTAACAGTAGGTCTTGAAAGCAATTCGCTGGTACCAGATAAGGATTTACTGCCCTGTCTGAGCTGGGAGAGGAGTATCACAGGCAGATTGATTTCAATGCATCAGGACTTTCTCTCTATGCCGACTCTGATTGCATTGAATAGACAGAGAGGCTTTGGTAAATTGCTTTTCCAGAATATCAAGGAAGGAATTTAAAAACTAATAGGCACAATGAGGATATACTACTAACTTATCTTCAGTCTCTTGCGAAGCACTCATACATGAGCTCCTAAAGCCAGCCTGTGAGAACTGCTTGATGGCTGGTGACAGGGATGTGCATTGACACCCACAAAACCCAGGATTTTCCTTATTTTTCTCCTTTGTGCCATGATAATTTTCCTTTTTCTGCCACTATGTTCAATAGAGATGCCTATTTTATTTAATCTTTAAAATATGTTTTCTCCTTTCCAGTTGTCAGTTCTGGACACATATTATCATAGAATCTCATAGTGGTTTGGGTTGGAAGGGATGTTAAAGATCATCTTGTTCCAACCCCACTACCATGGGTGGGGATGCCTTTCACTAGACCAGGTTGTGAAGATTTGAAAAAAGTCCCTGTCCAGATTTCCTGCAGGCTCCTTATAGGTACTGGAAGGTGCTACAAGGCCTCCCCAGAGACTCCTCTTCCCAAGGCTGAACAGCCCCATCTTAGACTGTCTTCCCAGGCAAGGTGCTCCAGCCCTCTGATCACCTTGTGGCACTTCTCAGGATTCACTCTATGTTGTTCCTGTGCTGGGAGCCCAGACTGGATGCAGTGCTCCAGGTGGGTCTCAGCAGAGCAGAGCAGAGGGGCAGAATCCCCTCCCTCCCCTGCTGCCCACGGGGCTCTGGATGCAGCCCAGGATGAGATTGGTTTACTGGGCTGTGAGTGTACATGTTGCTGTATCATGCTGAGCTTCTTGTCAACCAACAGCCCCAAGTCCTTCTTCCCACATCTGCCCTTAATGAAATCATGTTGGCTGTTGCCAACCACCTCCACATTTTCCATGTGACTTAGCATAATTTCCAGGAGGATCTGCTCCATGATCTTGCCAAGCACCAAGGTGAGACTGACCAATGTTTAGTTCTCTGGTTCTTCCTTATTTCCAATTTTTTTAAATGTGGGTTATCTTTGCCCTTTTCCAGGCAGTGAGAATTTCACAGGACTGCCACAACTTCCCAAAAATAATGGACAGTGATTCAGTCACTTCATCTGACAGTTCCCTCAGGACCCACGAATGCATCCCAGCAGGCCTCACAGACTTGTGCATCTCTACATTCTTTAGATGTTCTTGAACCTCTTCTTGTCCTACAGCAGATGTCTCTTCATTCTCCCAATCCCTGCTTCTGCCTTCTGTGACTCAGGCAGTGTGGCTGGAGCACTTGCTGGTGAAGATTGAGGCAAAAAAAGTCATTGAGTACCTCAGCCTTCTCCGTATCTTGGGTAACCAGGTCTCCTGCTTTCTTCTGGAGAGGCCGCACATTTTCCCTAGTCTTCATCACTGATATACCTGTAGAAGCTTCTCGTTGTGCTTGATAACCTTGGCCAGATTTAATTCTATCATGGCTTTGTTTTCCCTAATCCAATCCCTGGCTGCTCAGGCCATCTCTCTGTACTCCCGCCAGGCTAAGGAAGTCTTCATTTCAAGTTCAGATTGATGGTGTTGTTTACATAAACCAAATATACCCACAGCTCAAAAATGCGCACACAGCTAAATTTTTAGAGTTACAGATCTTCCCTACTTTTCTGGTGGCCAGTCCCTAATGTACTCTCTGCTGGGAGCTTCCCTAGCTGAGCTAGGGAGGCCATTCCTCCCTAGGCCAATTCTCCCTAGCTGAGAATTGCTTGGGAGGCCATACTGTACATATTTTTGCAGCATTGAAAATTATAGAAAAGTATTGGAAAGTACAGGAAAATGCCTAATTATCTGAAAAAATACCTAATTATCTGGAAAATACCTAATTATGTCTGGAAATTATCTAGGTAAAATCCTTCCTGCTTTTCAAAGTCAGAACACTTTCTCATTCCAGCGTGGAAGTTTTGCTGGAAAATGACCTTTTTATGGCTGATCCAGATCAGGGTTATCATTTGCTTAATATTTTCCAAACATGCTCTTCCAACCCCTTCTCCTCCTCCCAGGCTACCAGCAGTCTGCAAAAACTTGTAAGAGCCACAGAGGGATCTTTTACTTGAGGCTGGGCAGGAGAATTTTCTCATACAGTCTTTAGCCAGTATCATACTCATTCTGCTTATCTACCCAGGATGGAAATTATAGGAAATCCCAGTCTAGACCTTAATTCCTAAGCAACTTCTTTTTTTGTTGACTTTGAAGAAGAAACTACATTTGAGTGATATCTTTAGAGCAATTAGAGAGGTTCTGCAGTGTCATCTGTTGTTACTAGCACATTTTTATTATTGCTTTTAAAAACATTTATGGAACACTTGGACCTAATCAAAGTCATCAAGTATTTGTCTCTCCCAGATTGCTACTCCTCAGCGGCAGAGGATGGACTGATGGAGGCAGATCTCAGCCTATGGAAAGGACCAGGAGTTGTGCCTTACAGATCTAAGTTAATCACAGCACCCGAATTGCAATGATTTTTATCGGCAACAGGGATGAACATAAGGTTTCTATGAAAAATCTTCTTTAGAAACATCAGAGTTTATAAATAGTAGACAAGTCTATCATGATCAGATTGACATTCCCTCACATGATTTTTCCTCCTATTAAAAAGTTTGTGATTTTCA
This sequence comes from Leptocoma aspasia, assembly GCA_013399835.1. Taxonomy (NCBI): domain Eukaryota; kingdom Metazoa; phylum Chordata; class Aves; order Passeriformes; family Nectariniidae; genus Leptocoma; species Leptocoma aspasia. The sequence continues at coordinate 489,757 of VXAX01003607.1, forward strand.
CAGTAAATTCTGTTCAAAGGTAAGAAGCAAACCAAGCAAAGAATGTATTTTTATTCTCCTACCATTGCAAAGATGCTATCACTTCTACAGCTGTTTGCAAATAAACAAACAAAAAGACAAAGATTTACAGGAAAAAAAAGATATGGATTTTTTTATCGTTACAAGTGACCACTGTGAACTCACTGTGAATTCAATCTCATCACAGGTGTTGCCTGTATTTCAGAATTTTTCTCAGTTAACCTTTTACCCAGACCAATAACTTGCAAGAGCTCATACTCATATCCTGGAAGGATATCCGTATGCCTTGAAAATTCCTTTTTGGATTTGTGCTGAATCATAGGGGACAGCAACTACTTTCCTTTAATGCCCCATCACATTAGTCCAAGATATTATTATAATTTACAGATATTCATAGGTCTCCTTTCATTGGCAGAGCTATGTAGGTAAGGTTTAATATGAATGCAACTGAGTCTCAAATGCATAAATAACTAAACTTCCATGTCTACATAAGGCCAGCTATAGCTACCTGATGTGCTAGTGGGGAAGCCTGGTGGCAAACAGTTCCATCGTGAAAACTGTGCCCACTTAGCCCTACCAGAAAATGGAAATTTATCCTCAGTTTTGATATTTTGTTCACATTCCTTTTACCTTCAGGGCTTGCTCAAGTACCCTTCTGCTTTCCAAGGTAATTAATGGAGAAAGTGAGGAGACCAGTGCTCCAGAAAGGTAGTATGCTCTGGGAAGGGAGTATATTTTGAGGAGTGATAGCCTGGAAAATTAGTCAGAAAGACATAAGCTTTCTTTTTTTCTCCTGAGCTCTGAAATATAAAGCTTCTCATTGCGGATACTCATACTTGGGTGTAAATCTAGATGTATTAATTAAAACATAGTCTTCAAAATTACCAGTTCATGATCAGCAGCCTCCAAAAGCTGACTCTCGTTGTGAAGGTTGCCCTCTCTGCCACAGTTCCTGGGAAGAAACAATGGATGGAAGGAGAGAGAGGGGAGGAGGAGAGAGAGGCAGTATCAAAACAAGAGTGGGAGAAACAGAGGCAAACAGAAGGGAACAAACCCCACAGGGAAAAGAAAACACAGGTCATAGAAGAGGGCAAAGGGATGAAGGGGGCATGTAAAGGAAAAAAATCAGACAAACAGAGAGCAAATGGGCTGCAGACTGAGAGGCAAAAGGTGTGGGGGTGGGTGGTGGAGAGGAGGAACTAGAGTAACTTATTTAATCAATTATTGTCATTACTAACGGAAATCTTTTTAAAAACCGTGATGGATGCAAGTTCTTCTCAAAAATTTACACATGTAGCCTGGGAGAGCTTTGAATTTATTTAGATGCATGGTTATGAAACCCAAATTGTTCTCTGATCAGTGAAGAGAACTGTCAGCATAAATGATGTTTAATGGCTGGTCTTGACATCAGTAAGGATATCCTGCATTCCTGGTTTATAGCCCTGAGGAAATAAGCTGTGAAAGAGTCTTATACACCGAAATTCCAGTTTAATAGACACAGCCTAGATATCCAACAGAAACACTGAATGTCCTTCTTATATTCTTTTGTTATGGATTTCAACTCAGAGCAGCAAAATCGTAAGATGTGTTCCCATGGATGAAAATTTAAATTAAACGTAAATTGGTCCTATTGATTAGCTTATAGAGTCTCAAACTGACACTACTTGGGGGTATGATGAGAAGCACTCAGTCCCTTAAGCACATCTTCAGAGCACTTCTGTAGCAGGGAAATGAAAACTTTAGAATGGTGCACTTATATGAAATAAAAAGATTGAAGAGTATGAGTATGTGTTGGAGTGCTTTTGACTAGACATAATACACACACATAATACACACACCACCACAAGTTTCAGGTATTTTTATGTCATTTATGCACCACATTCTTATATTTGTAATTGGTTCTACTTTAGTATAACTATTTTCTTGAGATGAAGCTGCCCAAGTAAATGTTTCCAGGACTGGTCCCTAACTGATTTTAGCATCATTATCAGTTCTGGCCATCTGTGTTTTTTCATTCTAATTCTGTAAATGAATGTCTGTCCTTTGAGAATTTCAAGAACTAGAAAGTAACAATGAGCCTCTTCTGCAGTTCCAGACAGAATACTCTAACAATTATTAGTTGATGGGATAGGCAGTAAAAAGAATTATTATTGACAGTATAATTTATAAGGATAATTTGCTTTTGCTAAAAAGTATTATAACATTTCTGTGCAAAGATGTGACTGGCTTAGCTGTGTGCTTAGCCAGTTTTGAGCTGGTTTTTGGTGATGCAACCTAACCCAAAGAACAAGTACATAATCAGATAAGTAGCTCTGTGTTAATGGTGTACCAAGATTTAGGATTATTAGGGTTTCCACTTAATTTATTTTGTTTTGAAGACCATAGATTCCAAGTTGGTAAGTAAAGAGAATTAAAAACCCACAACCAATGAAAAGAAGCTTTCAAATCTGCCATCTATACTGGTATGGCTGGAATGCTGGTGAAGGATATATTCAGGAACTTAGGATTCAGTGCTTACTCAGCTTTCGTTAGGACTCCTATAATTAGTTTTAACAATGAGATAATACCTAAGGATCCAGCCTTTACTGTTACTGGGAGCTGCAACCATGTAAATGGAAGCAGAGCTGGCTCCTCAACCAGAAACCTATGAAATATTAGCTAAAGGAAAGAATGGAGCACATGGATAGGTTCTTATTTACACCAAGGCAGGAAAAGCAGTGAAAATGTAATTGGATCCACTTTGGAGGAATTTAAAAAGTAGTAGACAATACAAATCATGCCTGTAAATGAGAAGATAATCTATTGTGTTAGATTAAATTGGCACTAAATTAAGATTTTGTAAATTTTGTAATTTTTTCATAAAGTAATTGATGAATAAATATCCCCAGAAAATAAAAGTGTTGATGTTAAATGCAATTCCATATAAAGCAAGAAGCCCACAAAGTAGAACTCTGTGCTAATCTCCTTACCCAGAGACTGATCACAAATGGACAGTAAACTTAAGGGAAGAGACTGTTCTCTGACTATCCAGGAGATGAAGAAGCAGGAAAAAAATCCAAACCAAAATACAAAACACAAGCACAAACCAAACCAAAACCACAAAAAAAAAAAATCCCAAACCAAACAAAAGCATAAACAGTTATAAGTTGTATAATGTTTCTTACTGTGGTCAGGTAAAAATTGCAACACAATTAAAGATTTTTTCTAAACAAATTTTCTTAGTTCAATTACGCCTTTCATGAGGAACATCAGATTGTTCACTAACCTGCTGGACTAGTGAAGCACAAAACCTTTCCTGATAGATGAATGCTTCTTTGGATACCAGATGTATACAGAATTTTGTGCTGCTTTGTGGATTAAATTCTGCTAAATACTGAAGGCAATCTCACTCCATCATGAACTGAACTGAGAACTAAATGCCTGTTGGCATGGCATGGATTCAATTTAATTTGATACAGCTCTCATGCATATGTACCATGCAATCCCCCCTCCTCACATGCAGAGAGAGGATTTGGACAGGTATTTGCTGTAGTGTACAAGAATGTCCTATTTGGTTCCTAAACTGGGTTAAAGTAATCACATTTAGAATAAGTCAGGAAGTTTGTACTGTGTCTGCATAACCATTGTGGTTTGGTGTGGCTACAGAGTTAATCTCCCATCATTTTGGTCATTTTGGTTTGACTTGAAGAGCAACATTGGTGCATATGAATCACAGCATCACAGAATCAGCTGAATTGGAAGGAACCCTCAAAGATTATCAAGTCCAACTCCTGGCCCTGCACAGGACACCCCAATAGTCACATTGTGGGCCTGAGGGCATTCAAACACTTCTTGAGCTCTGCCAGGCTGGTGCTGTGACCACTGCTCTGAGGAAACCATTCCAGTGCCCAACCACCCTCTGGGGAAGAACCTTTTCCTGATAGCCAGCCTAAACCTTCCCTGACACAACTTCAGGCCATTCCCTCAGAGCCTGTCACTGTCACCACAGAGCAGAGATCAATTAGATTCAGAAGAAGTTCCATCCCAAATGCCTATTAAACATCCCAGTTCTTTGGAGGCATGGAAAGAGGAGCGTATAGGAGTCTAAATCAGCAATTTGCTCTTTAGATGTCTTTGAACCACCTCCTTTGGGGACAGTTTGCTCAGGGGACAGGGCCAAATGTTGTCTTTGGGAAGGAAAAACTCCCAACTGGTGTAGTGAAACTATGGGGGCCTAATCCTCAAATGTCTTACCAAAGCAGGCATTGGCAGTAATTGTAATTATCCCAGCTGGGAAGGTGTATCTCACTGACATGTCTCAGTGTTTCACTGAGCCCTGCTATTCACTATATAATATTCGTTCCTCATTTATAGAAAAAGAGGTCTGATTTGACATATTTTGAAGGACAGCATGTGGGACACTCAGATTCCTGAAACTGAGAGCTGAGTCTTCGGAAGGCGTGGGCCTGAGAAAGAAACGTGAAGGGAAGTTCAAAAGCTGCATGAAAGCTCTGGCAGAAATAAAAGTGAACATGAAATTCAAAGGCAAAACTGCCATTCCCAAGGGAATTTCTGATTCCATTAATTAGATTAATAAAAACTCTCAGGGCAAAAGGGATCTAATTGCTTTCTCCAGAAAATACAGTACTTCAAACAAATCTCTCAAAGCACTGGCTGTGTTGAAGGATGAAGTTGGTACCAGAGACTGAATCTTCACCAGCCCACCTCTCATTCCAACCAGATACTATCTCACTGCAGCCTTTGAATAGTGCATCATCCAGACATAATAATGGTGAATGTGATTCCAATTTCATTCTGCATACTACTTCATATATAAACTGGACTTAGAACGTCAGATACAGGATTCTGGAATAAACAGCAAAGCTGAATTTAAGAGAATGGATGAATTTAAGATTCAATGCAATTGTGATGTTTTGACCCGAATTGAAACTTGTTGGCTATTTAATGAAAGAAGGAGAAGTTTATGAAACTTGATCCAAAAGGCAGAATAGCAGAGGCCAAGCTCAGCAGGAAATCAGTTCTGGAAAGAGATCAAGTATGGGCCCACCTAATGACAGAAGACACAAATATACCCAAATACAGAGATTTTAGCATCTTCATTTAAAATATTTGCAAGTAATAATTTTAGTATACCATTTAGTGATCTGGTTTAAATATGGTTCCTCAGGGTTAGCTGCCTAGAGAAAATTAAGTTGTGGAGTTTGGGAGGCTCATTTGATAAAAGGGGGAAGGTGACCTACACTTGTTTTAAAATAAAATGACGGTTTAAGAACCATTTTGTAAGCTTTCATGTGCACAAATATCCTCAAGACTCTTCTTTTCTTTGAATTTTCTAAAGAAAAATCTCTTGGTTTTTCATATGATTGCAGAACCAAATACTGAGAAAAGGCAATAAAATTATTTTAAGGTATTCGGTTTTTATTTCATTCCAACAATCACCAACTATCTAATGTTCATGAGAAAAAATGGTGCTGTACCCATCTGTCTCCACTCTTCAGCATCCAATTGCAGCTAAAATTGTGTTACTCAGTTACTTAAAATGCAATTGACAACATCGTTACTGCTAATATGTATTCACTGTTTATTTGCAAAGGTATGTGTTTTCAAATTGCAGAGTAAAATAAAATGTCAAGCAAGTACCCAAGCAAGCAATTCTTTCTTAATTATTTTTGTATTTTATTGTTTCATTTTATTGTAAATTGTTTCATTCCTTCCAGTAATAATTTCAACCTGAGGCTATGGTTTCTTGTCTTTTATTTTTAAATGTACTTAAAAATTGATTCATAAACTGTATCCATATCTCTCAGCAATTGTATTCTTATTTTCAGAGCATCAAAAATAGGGCAGCTGATTGGAAACAAATGTTCCAAATGCCTGTATTTAATGATTCTTATTAATCCTGAAAACTAAAGGAATTGAAAGCAGCACCAGATTGTCATCTGGGCTCTCACTGTCACAACCTGCAAGAACAGACTTTGGTGCCCAGGGCAAAAACTAATAGATTCCAGAGTCAGGCTCTGTATTTCCTTAGAGGTCAGTACCAGAACCTTTTCTAAAATCAGATCTCTCTGCATAAGTGGCACTCTCAAAAAAAGAAAAAAAAAAAAAAAAGCTTTTTTCTCATTTCTTGGGCAGCAGTTCAAACTCAAAAAAAAAAAAGTTCTTTCCTCATTAAGAACTGGTAGGAGCAAATTGAAATCTGTACATTTTGTTTATTGAAAGACAACAGTAAGACACGAAGATTTTGCTGATCCCAGTTAGGAGTCGGAGATAAGAGCCTTAACTTCTAGGAACTCTGCATACCATCAGTTATAACAGACCCTGGTTTCAAGGTAATTATTGGTGGATTTGGGCTTAGCTAGGCACCTCTCAGCACAAACAGGATCTGCTTTAAATGTGAGCACATCTAACCTGGCATCAGACCAGCACATCTACCACAGGGTGTTTACACTGATGTGCACAGGGGACCTAATGGCTCCTAGAAAATAAAGGCATGTGGTCTGTTTGGTGTAATTGGAAAGCAGCTGATGGGTTTGTGCTTCTCTGACTGGGAGAGAAGAGTAATATTTGGCCCAGACTCAGTCACAGACCCTTGAATCTCCAAGTGGTCATGAAGGATGGGTGAGTGTGTGGGAAGGAGAAGGGGGGATCAGCTGGCTGGTGACCACTGACCATTTCACACAACCCTCACAGAGGATGATGTGATCCTGTGGATCTTTCCATGGCAGGCAAGTTATTTCTTCCCTCAAAGCCGGAAGAGCCTGCTAAACAGATGAAACTGAAGCTACTTTGGCATTAGGCAGTGAAGTGCCTGAGACTGACTATTCAAGCAAAAGATTAAGCACATGGTGTAAAACTGTGAGAATAGAGGGAATTTCAGCAATGCATTGTACAGATACATGATATTGCACATGGGAAAAATTCTACTAGATAGAAGAAATAATTTTAAAGAAATAGTTTCAAGAAAGCATGAATGATTTCTATGGAGTAGAGTGAACTTACACTCTGGATAATGGGGCTTTGGCATTTTTAACTTTGATAATACCAAAGCCAGACCTCATCACTTCATGAATCTCTGCCCTCAGGTCCATATTTATAAACTTCTAAGTACAATTGTATTCCTCTGTGATGTTTTGGTTTGTCACAATCTTTAAGGACTGCTACACCATATTAAAGATTTACTCTCACTCCTTTGTTTGCTATTTATTTGGTGGTAATTAGATGCTTCATTTGTAGAAGTCCTTAAGAAAAGCCTCTCTGCTGGAGCAGGATTACCTAAGATTTATATCTGTCCTTGTGCAAAGTGCAGAAATCTCCAATGTCTCCACTCTAAATCGCAGTCTTGAACTTGGATCCCATCCCACTTTCCAACTCTTTGATATTTTTTCTTGTGATCCAGGATAAATGCTGTAGCCATCTCTGAGAAGTAAAAAGGAATGTCTGACACTCATTTACACCAACCCCAGCAGAGGCAGGGGCCTTTGCATGCAAATATGAATGAAACCCAAAGTTTGATTATCATGATACAGTGGAAAGGATCCTTGAATTTTCTTTTCTCTTTTTCTTTTTATACAGGTTTTAGTATGGTCTGAAACCCTCTGCATCAGAGAAGCATTTTAAAAAACAAAACAGATGACTGACAAAATGAGATTCAGTTTCTCTGGAAATGTAAAGAAACTTTTTTTCCAAAACCTGGAAGAATGTCAACGAAGATAGAATGCATATGGGGTTTTGAGCCTCCGCAACAAACTCTGCAACAGAAATTTTGTCATGGGAATAAAGCATGGGACAGAACTGGAGTTTCAGCTTGCTGATGCCAAGTGCATTAGGAAATCCTGTGAAGAGCAAAGACAAAAAATAGGCAGTTTGAAATGCCATTTGCAAGGTGCTTGGCTTCTCTGTAATGCAAATAGTCATATAAAATATGCAGGAATGTGGTTTTTTCAGGTTTGAATGGGAAGAGGAAATTGATTTACAAATTCTGACTGGAATAGGAACCTTAGAGCAAGACTAAAGACAAAGCAACTCCCTGCACTCCTGTGTGGAGTGTATAGGGTGTGTAGGCGCCTCTTTCTGTGGGAACTGCTTTGACTTTTGTGCTATTACAACATAATCAAGGTGCTCAACGGTGTAATTAAATACTAGGAATTTTGCTGTTTAGTGATCCTCAGATTAGTATAATCTTCTTCTTGGTTGGTCTTGGGCAACTGGCCTTTCAGGACTTTCAGTGGTGTGCCTTCCAAGGGCCCTTTATATTTGTGGAGGGGTGGCAGTCAGCTCTGCTCAAGGTGTGCTCTCCCTGCCTGTGGTAGTCTGGTGGCTTCACACAGGTGTTCCCATCTGGCTTTTGAGAAATATCAGCCCTCAAGCTTTCAAGGAAGCCTCTAGGTGCAGGTAGAGGATTTTCTCATAAGTGATTCTGGTTCCCATCTGTATCTGTGGGGCCAAGCAGAGAGGAAAATCTTCCTCTCGCTCATAGAAGAATGGAGAAAACTTGAGGATGCCCATATTCACAGAATTTCCATGGCCCTGTGCAAGAGAGAATGAAGCAGTCCTAACTCAAGGACAAAACAGTAGATGCTACACATAAACAGTATTTATGGTACTGAGACCTGAAACATAGCCTGTTGATTCTGGAATAGGCTTTTAACCAAGCTTTGTTCTTTACCTCCAGAGCTCTTGATGTCTGTTTGGTCAGTTGTTTTCCTGCTTGATTAACTTTTCTATGAGAAGAACTTAAACACCTTTTCCTTTTTAAATTTAAAAAAGCATAGATGTTCTGCCATTTCAGGCACAATGTGTTTGTGTAAGGAGTGTGTAATTTTCTTTTGTTGTTTCCATGGGCTTGTACTTTTAAAATATTTTCAGAATTAAATATGTTATGGAGTAATTCTGAGGCTCTGTGGGAAAGCTGCATTAAATCATCAAGCCCATTTCCATGCAATGCAAAGCTGAGTTTGTTCCTACAGGGAAAATATACAAAATAAACTTATTTTACATTGGATGTTGGTGAAAAGGCCAAAAATATTTTTTTCTCCTAGTTAAACCTACATAAATCACTTTCGTATCAAAGATACTAACATGCAAGCACAGATTTCCATAATAATGTGAGAAAGAGAAAAGAAAAATGAAGGCAATTTTTATTCTTTGTACTTAAGAAGGATTGCATTAATTCCTTTTATATATTCCAGTAGCTACAAACTAAGATGAAAAGTATAACCAGAGGCAGATAATGTCCTTTCTCTCACAGGGAAAGAAGAGTAACACTACATTTCTCTTCTCTCCTAACCAGAACATCTATTCAGTCCCACTCAGGTAAGGCTGCTGTTTAGGGCTGGCTCTCCAGGGTTCACCTGATCGCTGCTGCAAAACCGCTAAAAGGTTTAGCAACAGTAAACACAGACAGCCTGGCCTCCTGCCTTGCCTCCTGATTTCTGCTCCTATGTCAGAGGAGGAATATTCATATTTAAAGGGCAGCCCAGTCTCACAGTGCCACTTGAGGCCATGGCAAAGCAGGACCCTGCGCTGCAGGAAGAATCACAAAGGCAAAACTTCACTGGAGCTTCCCAAGAAATGTCACCTGGGACTGTGAAGAGGTCGAGTTATAAACTGGGGCTCCTTGCAGAAAGGTGTACAAAGGTGACTGCAGATGTGAAAACCATGAGAAAGAAGAATGGTTGTTGGAGGCAGAGGAGATCCATCTTGAAAGAAAAAGTTGAAATAAACTAGATAATTCCCTGCAACTATTACTAGATTTTTCCTTCACTCTTTGAAAGTTCAGTTCAAAGTAAAAGAAGTCCCTAGGCAGGCTTTCCTTTCTCTGAAGATTCTGTCTCATTTAAGAGCCCAGTTTCAGCAGCTCCAGTTGTGAGTTTCTTCCACTTTTAGTGTTTTTCTGTGGTGTTGACCCTGTCAGGCTCATTGCTGTTGCTATACGAAGAGCATGGAAACAGTAAAGGCAAAAAATTCCCAACCAAGTTTTTTAACATACCATATTGTGAAGAGGCATCAATCACCTCCTTTCTGTGCTAACAAGTTATTAAAAAAAGAAAGTGCTCTGGTGGAAGCAGATAAAAATGACACTCTTTAACTGTCTCACTTGTTACCACAGTGATTCTTGCATTTATGGGGGACATCTGCTACAAAGAATGAAAAAAATATTTTACTGTAGGCAAAGAACAGTCTGGAAACAAAATCATGTCTTAAAATCTAAACCTAAACTTTCTTTAAATTGCACTTCAGTGAAAAATAACAGCCAGGATTAGTAAATCAAACTATATTCCGATTGAAAATAATCAAACCAGAACAAATCCAACAAGGGAACTGAAAGTGCAGCACTTCGAGCTTATAGAACAGGTTTAGGTTGCTTGAAGGGATAGCAGGAAGTGATCAGCCAGCTCAGGAGTGTGATTTCCTTTGCAAATAATTTCTAGGTGGAGATGTGGCCAGTGTTCTTTGTTCTGATAAAGACAGTACCCAGAAGCAGGGGAAAAAAAATTAATGAGCCAGGAGCAGCATAAAAAAATTAACTATGACAAGGTAAGCTAATTAGCAGATGCTATCAAGACAGAGTGATAAGATGTGATTAAAGACATCTTTAAGCCACTTCCAAGCCTCTCCCTTCTGGAGAAGTGGCTAGGAATGCACAGGTGGTTTCATTACATCCTCACTGTGGGCAGCCAATTCCAAGTCAAAACTGACTGCAACCTCTCACGTGTTCCAGGAAACTGAGCAGAGGAGGATATTCTCCTCTGCTGGGGATGGGGATGCTCCCCCATCCTCACATCATGCCTGATGAGATGGAGGGGCGTGGGAAGGGTGTCACACAGCCAACATGCTAATATTTAGATTTTGAGAGAAGCTGCTTGTGTAGGATGTACTTTACCTCACAGATTTAGTCCTCTCCATCTAGCTAACAATTTATATTAGCTTATGCTGAGCATTTAATGAAACTCTCAAAGAGTTGTGCTTGCCCTAGAGAAGAAGTACAGGTGGAAAAACATTACTATGGCAGAGTACTGTAGCATAACGAAGGCAAAATTTGGAACAGAGCTGAGCTCATCCAGCTTCCAGCTTTGTCCTCTGCCTGCAGAGGCTCCAGCCACAAAATTACATAGGAGGGCTCTGAATAAAAGGCAATGCCTGGCCCTTGGAAGGGGACCCAAAAGGGGGCTCGGGAAAGAAGAGATGAAACGACAGTTTTCCATGCAAGGAGACTAACATAGAGGGCAGCAAGGTTCTGAGACACAGATCTGTTTGGTTTAATGCATTTAAGCTTGCTGCCACAACACACCCCAAAGTCTTTATCTTGGTCCACAGCTTACATGATGAACAATACTTCTCTGGGAAATAGTAAATATGGTATTTTCCACTTCTCAATAACTGAACATTTTATGAATACTGTAGACAGAAGGTACTATCAGTTATTCATGTGTCATTTTGTATGTGAACATCCCATGCAAGCATACCCAAACTCCATCTTTTTTATATACTGGCATTGAGAATGGAAATAAAAATCATACTTGGTCAAACTATGCAAATGCAAGAGATAATGACTAACTAACATTTTCAGGTCAGTCACATGTGACTACACAGACATTTGCTGGTGTTGCTATAAGTAGGCAAGAGACTTTCTAACAATAGTGTACATGTGTATTTGGCTTAAAAAAATAACAGGAATTAAAGACAACTCAATAGTAAATGGAACATGTTGTGTATCTGATGAGCTAGCATTGTAGGGAAAGTTTGATTTTCCTTTTTTTATTGGTTTTGTGCAAATTAAGTTTTTATCATTAACTATATCAGATTAACATTTTGGGGTGTGTCTTTTTAATAATAATAATAAAAAAAAAACAGGGCTGGCACAATGATGGCTGTTCTCAGACATAAAAAACATGCAGAACAAATTGAACAAGGTAAGGACTGCAGATTAGCAGAGGAAAGTATACTTCTGGTGATAATCAAGTGTATTTGTTTAATAACAATACTTGCCACTATTACAATAATCACCTAAAGTTCTGAAGTGCTCATTTCCTCCCTGTACTGTTTGCCACTTCAGAAGGTGTGGATACTGTTGAGAACAAAGAAGATAAGAGCGATCACAGAGATTAAAAGAGAACTTCTCAGTCAAGGAGCCCAGCTGTGGTCAGTGGCACCAGTAGATGGGAAGCAGCTCTGCCAGGACACGATGGGAAGCAACTCTGGCAGGACTCTTGTGGTGGGATGGTAGGCAGAGGCTCATTTAACAGGTTAACTTGTAGATAAAGTGTGCAAGGTCTTGCACAGGTGATGTTTTTGGTAAGATAGCAAGGTGGTTTGCCAATGGCTTGACAGAAGACTCTAGAAAGGGCGCTCCAGAGGTTCAAGTTTGAGAAGAAGGGTTTGGCCTACATGGGAAACAGACTCCTAGAGCACATTCAGTGAATCAGAACCTTGGTACTGCTATAAAGCCCACTTGTGATTCTATGCCATCTAAGCTCCTAGGTAGCCAAACACACCACCAGTCATTAATTTGGATCCTGAACAAGAAGTAGCCCACTTCTCTTTCTTCTCAAGCAATCATTTCTACCTAGAGGTCTGACAAAGGGGCATTTGACATACAGAGAAACTTTGGGGAGAAGCAAAACGCAGGACTTTCCTCATGTGCTGAAGCACTTGTGTTTCTTTAAGAATTTGGCATAGGTTTGGCCCCTGTCCCTAGCTTTATCCCAAGGAGATCTTAAAGCATCCAGAGATGGCAGTGGATTGGCACCCACCTTCAGCCTAGGGGAGACTGAGGGGANCCGCCCCTCCCGCCCCATCCCGCCCCCGAGTGTCCCGGGGCGCTCGGCGCCGCCGCTCCGCCCTTCGGCAGCGCCGCGGATCGCTCGGTGCGCGGCTCCCGGCACAGCCGCGCCGGCGTAGCGGGACGCGGGCGCTCCATGAGGTGAGGGCGCGGCGCGGG
>VXAX01003607.1:502995-638797 GCA_013399835.1 Leptocoma aspasia
GCTCCCCAGGGAAGTGGTCACAGCACCAAGCCTGACAGAGCTCAGGAAGTGTTTGGACAATGCTCTCAGGCACAGGGTGTAGCTCTTGGGGTGTGCTGTGCAGGACCACGAGTTGCACTGCTGGTCTCTGTGGGGCCCTTCCAACGCAGCACATCCAGGGATTCCGTGGCTCCCCACACCCCGTCACAGACACACGCCAGCCCTGACCCAGCAGGGTGGTCTCCTTACAGCGTCCCCCACCGCCGCCCCCGCGCNCTTCACCGGGCGCTGCCGGAGCGCCCCGTTCGCCTGGTGTGGGGGAGCGGGGAGCAGCGCGGGGACGTAGCTGCCGCTTGACTGTTTATTTTCATTTAGCCTATAGTTTATGTTTTGTTTGCTTTGCCTTGTTTTGTTTTCTTCTCAAGATGCGTGGCGGGCAGTGACAGCTGCCCGCGGGGTGAGGGATGGCACCGCCGCTTCACTGCCCCTCATCCCTGCCCGCAGAGAGGTCTCCGCGGGTCCCTTGGCACCGAGCGGAGCCGCCCGAGCCGCCCCGAGGTCAGGGGTCCCTGGTAGCGCGGGTCCGGCTGAGCCCCAGCACCGGCAGTCCCGGCCCCAGGGCGCCCTGATGGGAATTAAGTCCTCTCCGGGGGGGACCCTCGGAGTCCTCCCTCCGACCACAAGGGTGGCCCGGGTGGCCCGGCTGTCCCGGTGCTCTCCCCGGGGGTTTGGTGGGAGCCCGTGGAGGGCAGGGTCGCTGTCGGGCTCCGCCGGTCCCCCCTCCCGTCTGCCGGCCGCGGATCCCCGTACCCCGCGGGCGCGCAGGGGGCTGCGCCTTCCTATGGCAGCGCAGGCTTAAAAGATCCAGATTTTCTGTTGCTGTTTAAAAAACAGTAGTCTGCTTCAGGAATAGCATCGAGTTTAATCGGGAACCTCTGCTTCTAACTTCTCACAGGGCAGGCGAAAGATTTATCTTCCTCTTGCACAGCGTTTGCCAGCACAAGCTTCTGCAGTCTGCTGTTGCCACTTGTGACATTCCTAACTTTCTCCTTGTGGAAATAGTACGCTTTAACAGTGTTGCAGGATCTCTAACGAGTTCTCCCGTTTGCTTGTATAATGAGTATGAATGTGCTTACTGCAGCACTGATACAGAACACTTCCAGTCTATTGCTACTTTCATAGAAGCCAAAGTCTCTTTTTTCCTTTTTCTTTTCTTCTCCTCTACCCTAGCAGGTTGTAGATTAGCTGTGTCATTAAAAAGGAAAAATAGATCAAATGCCAAAAACTACGCATACATCATGTTAGAAAGGTTTTCTGGTGTCCAGGATTAACTAGGAGTAACTGAATTTAGTAAATATCTGTCAATGACTAGCTTGGCTCTTGCCTTGGGACACTCATGGAAAGCTGTCAATGAGATTTTATTTACTAAAAGAAGAATTGCATAACAGCCATATGAACCAGAGTGTAAGAGCATTTTGAGTAGAATAACACATCATATGAGCTCTGGGTTCCCTTGATTTGAAGCCAAGCTCAGTGCCAATACGTCACTGTGCAGTAGCAGACACCCATCCTTCCAGTCTCTAAAAATATTAGCCCTCTGCTATTCTTTTCCCCTTCCAAGAGTGCATCTGCTAGCAAAGCAATAAAATGCTACCTCCTCCCCTCTGTTTCCCTGAACCAAGAGATAGATGGATAACATCAAGTGAAGAAGAGACTATATGAGAGGCTGCTCATCTCATGAAGTGATGTAAGCATTTCATCACTTGCTTGCTTCATATATTTTTTCTTTTTTTTCTTTCTGTATGTTCAGTTTTTCTTCTCCCCCTCTCTGATGACTTCATGCCTTTTGTGGGGGAGAAGCAGTAATTGGAGAAACATGAAAGCTAGGTCTTGTGTAAGATGCTGGTAATTTCTAAATTCTGCTGCAACAATACCCTAATCACATTCCTTTTGGGAGCTGATTGTGGTCTAGTTCTTTTTGCACAGGGATAGTGCTGGAAGTAAATATAGAGAAAAAAAACCCCAAGGGAAACTAGAACAAATTCAAAGCTTTAGTGCCTTGCTTAATGGCAGACATAGAGTACTAAAAATTCCACAGTAGAAGCACAGCAATCCATAACATCTTCTGGGGTTATAGATTTGGGCTCCTGTGTGTGCACCTCTTGCATGTCTGAGAAGCCTGCCTGCTTGCCAGCATTTTTTGGAGCTGCTAAGTGCTTGTGGATGCATGCAGGTGATAGCTCTGTATTTGAGGTAGCTTGGGCTTTGCTTTCAGAGTTGTCAATCCTGGCTGCTCCTTATATTCAGAGTCATCTGATCATGGGCTTTTAGGGTTCAGTAATGCAAACAGATATAATTCTGGCAATATGTTAGAGCAGAGCTTGTCACTCCCAGAGACATGCCAGTCTGCTGAACTCTGGGAACAGCTAAAGCTCTCATTGGCACTTTGGACTAGCTGACAGTCCAGGTACTTGCCAAGGACTACAGGAGTGGAAGCACAGAGCAGTGAAAGAATGCAGCCTTCCCTTGTCTTGAGGTCCTGAACAAGATGGCCAGTAACACCTGGAGGTGATGGTGGTGGCCTGTGTGCTGAACTTGAGATGGTCACATTTTAGGGAGAGTCTCGTGGTTAGTGCATTTTCCTGGGAAGTTTTAGGTCTTGACAAGTTCTTCCTCTGCAGGCAGAACTTGCATTTTAGATGAATGCTTTAGTAACTTATGTACATTTTCTAAAGTTGTCATAGTCTTCTTTTGGTTTTCTGCCTGGAAGCCATTGCCAGTACTGAAAATACTGTAAAACAAGATGACTTTAATTTTTTTTTCCCTCCCACATGAATCTGTTGTGGGAATGGGTAGAGGAGAGAGAAAGCCAAATTTGTTCAGTCATTACAACACAAAAAGAATTTGTGTGCTGGTCTGCCTATGATTCTCTAACTTCAGTAGCTGAGGATGTTCCATTTCTTTTCTCATAACATTTGAGAGGCAAGAGCTACTGTTAGTTCTTGCAGATGTCTGACTTTACAAAGGCACTTTGGAACACCTTGAAATGTCTTTGCAGAGTTTTGATGCTTGAATACTTTCTGAGGACCTTGTTTACAACCACTTGCCTGAGACACCAGAATGTTAACTCTAAGGGACATGTGAAGATTCGTAAGTCTGTGAAGGCTGGGAGAAGTATCTTACAGACTGTATCTTCTTCTTCAGTATTTATACATCACCTAGTGCTGCTGCTATTGAATATAAATTTCAAAAACCTGAATAAAATCAGAAAAAAATCACTTGATTATCATTAAGATCACAGAATCACAGACTGCTGGAGGTTTGAAGGAACTTCTGCAGATCATCTGTTCCAATCCGTCTGCCAAAACAGGTTCAGCTAGAGGAGGTTGCACAAGATCATGATGAGGAGGGTTTTGAATATTTCCAGAAAAGGAGATTCTACAGCCTCTCTGGGCAGCCTGTTCCAGTGCTGTCACACTCAAAGTAAAGAAGTTCTTCCTCATATTCAGATGGAATTTCCCATGTTTCAGTTTATGCTTGTTCCCCCTTGTCCCGTCACTGGTCATGCCTGAAATGTGTCTGACCCCATCCTCCTGACACACATCTTTAAGATATTTGTAAGCATTGATAAGATCCCCTATCAATCATCTCTTCTCCAGGCCAAACAAACTGAGCTTTCTTAACCTATCCCCAGGAGAGAGATGCTCCCATTCCCTAACCATCTATGTCCCTACACTGGACACTCTCTAGAAGCTCCTTGCCTTTCTTGAACTAGGGAGCCTGGAACTGCAGGCTAAAAACTACCCAAAGCACTCCAGATGTGGCCTCACCAGAGCAGAAGAACCTCCTTCGTTGTGCTGTCCACACAATTCCCAAAGCACTCCAAAATACAATTGGACTTTTTGGCCACAAGGTCATACTGCTGGCTCATGTCTAAGCTGTCCACCAGGACCCCAGGTCCTTCTGGATGCAGCTGGATTTCAGCAGACTAACCCCTAACCTGTGCTGGTCCCTGAGCTTCAGCACCCCACACTTGCCTTTGTGAACTTCATGAGGTTCCTCTCTGCCCAGCTTTCTAGCCTATCCGGACCTCACTGAATGGCAGCGTAGGTACCATTCAACAAATATCATTTACCAACTGTAGATGTTAATCTTGCTGATTCCTGCTAGTTTATAGCATTGAGAGTTTTCTACAATAGAAAAGATCTGAATTTTTAGTGTTTTTTATTGAAGGTTGTAAACACATGAAACTGTCATTTTTTGAATAATGTTAAAAAAGATGCTCAGTTTTCATCAGCTGAAGTATTTACCCAAGAACTTGGTAGCTGAGTAGGGGAGCTGTATTACCAGCACAGTGTCTGAAGGTATTTCTAGATTAAAGTAGGTTCCAGTAGGATACCCTTCCAAAGTGGTCATGGCAGTGGGGCTTGTCAAGTGTCTTAGGTAAATTGCTTTGATGTTCCTGTCTTTCTAATTCCACCCCTAATAGGTGACTGCTCTGCCTTGGGCTGTTTCAGAATATTAATCCATAAAGTTGTGCATATATCTCTTCATAGATTTAATGTTGCAACTGTACAGTTTGTTGTGTTTAATGATTCTGAAGAACATCAAGTTGAATGATTGGTAACAGAATACTAGGAAGGAAGTATAAACACGTACGAGCTGTTGATACCCATCCAAGTTTCTCATTTAAGAACTGACATTTCAGAAGTGGGACTCTAAGGCATTTTTCCCTATTGCTAATTGTAGCTAGATGCTTTATTTCCAGTCTCATCCAGTTGAATTGGATAGTGAACATATAAAAGTCTTCAGGACTCCAATATATCTTATGTATGATCAAACTAAAGAAGATGGTCTCAAAATTAAGGGCCATGCAAGAGTGTGTGTGTGTGTTTGTTTTAGACAGGAAAGTTGAAGGCAGAGAAAGAGCATCAGAATGTCCCAGTTCCTGCAACAAGTCTTGTTTCTTTTGTTCTCTGGGTGTATGTTGATAGACACTTCCAGACAAAAGAATGAGTGGGACTGGAAAAAAATTGTGTTTAAGGAGTGAACAACAAATTTACCTGGACTTAATTTGAGTTAGAATTTTGCCCAGAGTCCTGTCTAATATGCCAAGTAAACAAATCAGGGCAATGTCATATTTTGATTTTTCTCTAACCTGTTCATGTTCTTTGTGTGTAAGGCCTTGTTGGTGCTAGCTTTCTTCTGTCTAGAGCTGCATTTGAATACACTGTTTAAACTGCACATATCCCCAGTTTTTTCAACCATCTTGCCTGGGTTTATATTGGGTGTATGGCATCCTCAGAGGCTGATACTGCTTCAGCTGAATCCATTAAAAGAAAATTCAACATTTGCAAATAGTTAATAGCAAAGGAAGTGTAAGAGTAAAGAGTTGATACAAAGTGTCCTGGACAGGGGAGAGATAGCGGTAGATTTGTTAGTGTTGCAACATCTACAGAGATCTAACTTCTGGGCTCAGACGCTTAAATTTGTACAGTTCAGCACATCCTTGCCTGTGATTTGTGAGCAGATAGAGGGAATGCACTAGGTTACCCAGGGCCCCTGCTATCTCTGATGTTGGGTTCTGTTTAGAATGGGATTAACTGTGTATAAATCACTCCCACTCTTGTGTAGTGCTTGGGCTTCTCAGTGCATTTTTCAGTGAGTTTTCATTAGTAAGTAATAGTAGATTAACCAAGCCAAGAATTATTTGTCTTTATAGGTAACAGTGAGTTTATAAAATTCTGTTCCATTTGACTTTTCCTATGATAGGAGAGTAGGTTACTCAAGATGGAAAAACTGAGTTGTGCTGATAAAGAGCAGGGAAACGTTCCCGTAGCTTTTGGTCGCATCATACATGCTTCTCTGATTTGGCCTGAGAAATGGAAGAATATGCTCAGCTGGATGGAAAATAGGAAGTAGTCAGGGGAGGTGGAGTGTTGTGTGGATGTTTTTTTTTAGGACAGAGTGGGCTTGCTGCATTTATGTGGGAGCAGCCAAAGAAGTTGAGCAATGGCTAATGCCTCCAGGCAGTACTGTGACTTCGGCAGTGTTAAAGAGCTGCTTGGGTTGGAGCACATTCTTGGTGTTGGAGGGTAGGTCAGGGAAGCTCAGGGATGTGAAGCATTTATGATGTTGGATATTGAGGGTGATCAGCAGAAGGGATGCATTAGTGTTGATGCCTCTGGCTGCTTTGCACTGCTGGCTGCTGCTAGGCTGTGCTTCTGGGTCAGAGCTGGGCTTGTGGTTTAGAAGGTGATCATCCAGAGGGTAAATGATGGTGTGCTTTGGGGGAAGATGCTTCTGGGGCCCCTTATTTTCCCCGTGAGAGTAGGTGTAGTCACACAAAGGAGGTCATAAGTGTGTAGCAGCAGGAGTACTCTTCCACACTCCAGACCCTTTTTTCATTTCTCCCACACCTCCACATGTGTTGCCAGATCTTGCCTAGAGTCTGTAAATCTTTCCTGTAACCTTTCAAGGCTAAAAAAGTTTTTTTTAAGTGTTTTTGGGAGGGGAAGGGGAAATTAGTTGAAACATTAGTCATGCTTTGCTGTGAATGAGCTCTGTGTGAGATGGAGGCTTCTCAGGGTGTTCTGAAAGAGGTGTAAGATTTTTGACACCTAAATTAATTGAATTCTCCCTCAGCACTTATCAGTAAGGAGTGACTCATTAGCATGAACACTGTGCATGATATAAGGTTTTACTGTAAACTTCTAGTTTTGCTTAGGGAAACTAAGTCTTTTCCTTGTTGCATCACTGGATTTTGGCCCCCTCAGAGAGTTAATTGTAACATTGTTTGAAAGGCCTTGCTCTGATTTTAATGCAATTTAATGAAAGGGAAAAAATGTCAGTATTGTTGTTTACTGTGGTTTGCACAAATCTCACTATAAATCAGTAGGGAAGATTATCCTAATCTGTTTCCTACATTTAAATCTAAAGATTGTATTGTGTACTAAAACACAGTTGCAATGAAATTATTGAGGCCAAAGATTACCACCACTTCAATGGTGGTCTCTTGTTCTAGCTAGATAGGTTTACCACCTACCTAAAGATGGTTTTTGTGGCTTGTATTCCTCCGGGCTGTTTCTTGATATTAAGCTAAAGGAAGATGAAATAGAGGACTGGATATTTAATTTTGGAGCTAATGGTTAAAAGCACGTGATCAGCATTAGCTGTTGAGAATCTCTGGAGTTAAGCACTTATCTGCTGCTAACTTGATGCAGCTCTAAAATGACAGCGCTCAGTATTTATTACCAAGTTTGTTCTGAAAGTGGAGAAATGCCACTATTAGTAGAGATTGCTTCTTGTAAATACCTGTGATTCATTGGAAAAATATTGTTTTGAAGTGTCTTGATGCTCCCTGGTGAATTTCTAGTAGTCACTTCCTACCTTGTAAAACGGGAGAGTAATTTTAATGGTGCTTCCTTTATCCCCCCTCTGGCAGATGAACAGTTGTCATAAAGCTCCGCTGAATCAGGATACTGACCTCCTTTTGCATCAATTCCAATAATTACACCCTTTGAGAGGGGACTTCCTCCTTTAAACAGTGACAAGAAAAGGCAGCCCTCACCACTTCATGCATTTTTATCTCTACAGTTGAAGGATTGTGGGCATTATGATGCACAAACTGTAATCTTAATGTTTGTGTTTACTACATCGTATGGAAAAAATACAGATGTGAAAAACACACTAAGCTTGGAAATGCTGTTTTTGTGTGCTTGAGCAGGCTTTTTAAATTATGCTGAGGATTTGAGTTTCACATTCAGTGTATAAAATGTGCTTCTTCCTTTCTCACAAGTGGGAGAATAATGTATTAGGAGTGCTTGCAAAACTTGTTAATTAGACTCTCCTTCAGGTTACTCAGAGAAGAGGGTCCAGCTTTGCAGCTGCTCCATGTACCTACAAGGAGTTTTCATCTCTCCCTCAGCCTTGTAGTTGAGCACTTTGTCTTCCTTGGGAGCCATAATAAATCTTTTGTCCATAGGAGCCAAAAATGCGGAGGGAGTGGGAAGGGGAAAGACAGCCTACAGCAGACAATTCTTTGGCAATCTGTATGTGAGGAAAGATTTCTTGTTTTTAATTCCCTGTGCACAGGATTTATTTATACTTCATTAATCAGTCCAATTAAACAGTTTGCTTTTTTTAGTCAAAGTATATTTAACTTAGAAAACACGAAGTCCCGTTAAATTTTGGGTTTTGTGAGATATTGTATAATGTTTCACATCTTTAAAGTTTCTTTACATTGGTTTTTGGTTTTGTTTTTTTTTTTTCCATAAAATTTGAGGGTTGTTTGGTTTGGTTTGGTTTGATTTGGGGTTTTTTTTGCTGGTATGGTATGTAAAGAAAGCCAGGTGAGTAATGGTATTTGTCTTGTCTGTACCCTGGCATTTGCAGTTCTCATCATCCTTGATGTTACTAGAGGATAATTTAGGACATTATTGGGCTCTTGCTGAGATTCAGGCTCCTTTCCAATGCAGGTTATGACAGCTGTAGTGTGATTTAAACACTTTCTCAAAAGTTTGGGTAGGTGCACAGAAACAAAGTGATATTCTTCTCTCAGAGCTATCTGAAATAATTACTTTTGATTGTTCAGTTGTTTTTTATTCTTTTTTTTTTTTTACTGTTTTACAAATACTCCATTCCACCCAGAAAAAAGCTAAGAAATTTTCATCTAGGTCAGGGAGTGAAAAGGTTATGCAAAATCTATTTTCCTTTTTTCTTTTTGCCTGCTAAAGAATTAAACAAGATAGCAAACCCATTCTCCTTGTGATTAAATGCAAGAATTTTGAATGAAACCCCTTTTTCCTATACCTGACTGCAGTCAGGGACCTGACATGGCTTCAAAATGACTGCTTAATTAGACTTTGAGTAATTTAATTCAATTAAATTATTTTTTAACAACTTACAGAATTACCCCATCCAGATTACCTACTGCTACCTACTGGAGAGGTGTAGCTGTAGGGAAACGTGTTTGTGTGTATATACTGTAGTGGGATTTTTTTTGTTTGTTTGAGGTTTTTTTTTGAAGAAATGTACTTGAGTTTTGAGTTTGTCTTAAATGGCTGTCAGATAAATATGGGGTTGAACTAAATAACATGTTTACTTAGCACTGATTGCTATTCCTGAATGGTAGTTAGGGTTGTATTTTGTGGAAACATTCATATGCATATATATTCTACTAAGAGTGTGCTGTGTAGTTGATTTTTAAAACTCATGGTAGAGTCATCACGTAGAACATAGCAACTTGCCTTTAATAATGAGATGTACTTTTATGAAACAACTGAATCTCACTTTGGTTATCAAACTGTAATCTACTGTTTCTGAAGAGTGATGTGAAACATACTGACCCTGCATGACCTATTTGAATTTATGCTTCAGTCCCTATTTCAGTTATTTATTTATCTGACTAGACTTGTAAAACTTTTTCTACTTTTTTTTTTCTAGGGTGGAGAGAGGAAGTTTATACAGCTGAACATCCTTAACTTTAAACTGTTCCTTCAGAAAGAATTTGTATAGCAGCTAAAACTTGTAGATGAAAGCAACTAACTATTTCAGTGAGCATACTGTAAAACTAGAAATGTGGAATATTTTTATCTAGGGGCATTTGCCAATCCAGATGTTGCTGTCTCATTAGGATTTTCTGCTGTGCTCTAGGAAAAAGCACACTGCCACACTACTTTAATGTGCTGTTCACCATTATGTTGGATTGGAAACGTATGGCATCACTGCAGCTTTCTGTAGGAAACTTTGCTCTAGACACTCACTTTCCTCTGTGAGAGTTTGCAGCTTGCCTGTTAGGTTAGTTTCATATGTTTGTTCAACTGCTGCTTTCCTTCATGTGAAAGGGAGGAAGGGGGAACATGACTGCGATACTGCACTGCCAAGTTTCAAGCAGCTATGGCTCTTAAAAACCCACATACGGTTCCTTATGGGGAAGAATCCAAAACAATTCTTCCAGCAATAACCTCTGTCTTGCTCAGGCAATTCTGTCTGCTGTGTTGTGTTGAGCTGTCCTACTATGTATCCTGCCAGGTTGAAGTACAGTTTAGAGTTTGGTTAGTGGTTATATTTGTGCACAGAATAATGGTGGTACTTCTGCCACCCAGTGCAGACCCATGGTGGTAGGATGGTGGAGTTGTAATGAATGACTTTGCATGCTTAATTATGATTTTGCATAGTCCATTTTTACAAATTGCTGTCCTGATGATAATATTAAAATAGGCAGTGGTCAGACGAATCTGCTCGTGTATGAACGTGTTGGTGATCTAATTATGTGGAGATGTAGTTAATATAACACGATACACAGCTTAATTTTTGGTAAACATTTGTTCTGTTGTTCAGTGGTCAGATTTAGGCTTACTTCTAAGTTTAGAGGAACAGTTAGAAAGTTTCCATTAGGTGGCTGTTAATCTTTTTTAGAGCTTGAGGGCTAAATCTTCAAAGAGTGATAGGTATGCAAATTCAATTGTGACTTGCCTGCCAGTGAACTGAATGGTATCAAGCTGGAATCTTACTTTCTTTCTTTTTTGTTTAGATATTGAAGAAGAATAAAAAGCTCCTCAAAGGTTTGGAAGGTTGAATGTGATCAGCATGAAGAGCTTAAAAGCAAAGTTCAGGAAGAGTGACGTAAGTACTTTTGCTATGTTTGACTGCTGGTTTTCATGCTGGAAACAAGTTCTTCACTCCCACCTTGATAAGCTTGTAGGTTAATGAATTACAGAGAAGAAAGCACAAAGGCAACAGCTGAGTACGGTATGGAGTAGGCTGTTTCTATTTGTAGAGCCATTATCTATTATGCAAATTAACAGTATTTTACTACCTTGGTCCCCGTAATCATACACGTCTGTGGGGTCTGCAGAACTGCTGTTCTGCAGAACGTCTGTTAGATTGTGCTGGTGCCCAGATTGGAACTTTGTTCCAGGTTTAGGATTAAGCTCGTAAGGACTTTACTACCCAATCATATTTCTGTCTAAGTTTAATACCGTTCTTATCAGTGTGGTGTTTGAGCACCTAACGTAATGTCTCCCCAGTCTGTGGCAGGGTTTCTTTGTCAGCAAGAATACAGGAACCAGCTGAGCAATTAGGGCAGCTGTGGTTTATCAGTTCTAGTGTGACAGGAGGGGTGGATATGAGGCTTGAGCAGTGGGGAAGGAAGGCATAAATGTGGAGGTTCTCAGGAGAATCTCCAGAACAGCATTTAGAGAGACATTAGGCTGCACATAATCTTGCTTGTTGTAGAAGTATTGGTGGAGACCCAAACTTCGACATGTGTAGTAAGCAATACTTCCCTTGGAGCAGTGGAACTGCTGTAGTTTAGTCCTGTTCCTACTGCTACTCATTCCAGGTTTTTGTGTCGCTAGTAAGAAGTCTGTGAAATAGGTGAGTTTGTGTTTAATTTAACAATTAATGTTAATGACTTTCAGATATCGTGTGGAATTTGTAACAAATCTTCAGAATCTGTGAAGAATGTAGTGTTTCATTCTTCATCCTAAATTTTTGTGCCCTTTTGAAAAAAGTGATGTGTTGTTTGTCATTGCCAGATTTGCCTGGGGTCCTGGGGCAGCCATGTTGTATGAAGTAGCTTAGGTTTGGAAATGGAGCGTCTTAAGAAGTTTTGGTGTTCAGGAGTAAAGTTACACAGTGCACTCTGTGGGTGTTTTGGTGTCGAGATGGTCTCACAGCACACCATTAGAGTAATATGTCTTTAGCCAGCCTGTAGTACACATCAGTAGCAGAAGAAGGTAGAGTTGCTGTTGTGGTGTAACCTGAAGAGGTGCTGGCTACTGCTCAGAAAGTGTTTTGAACTGTAGGTTAGCATTTGGTTAGCATTTGGTGCAGCTGCTGAATTGGTGTCCTTGCAGCAGCACTGGTGGATGCTTTGCTCCTCCAGTTTAGCAAGAGGTATTCTTAAAAGAGTGCCTCTATAAACAAGCTAAATATGTAAATCAACCTTTGCTTTCTAGAATGTCTAGAATACTCCAGAAATATTCTAGTTTTGGGTGCAGAGGGAAACACTTTTCTCTACTGAAGCAGTATTTGTTTTTGCTGGTCACCAGATTGGATAATCCAATGGCACAGTATCTTGTGGCACTTCAGAACAAATAAAAATGATGTCACAAGTCTCTAGTGTCCCGTCTCACTGAACTTGCCTTTCAGTTTAGAACTGCTGGAGTTCCGTGGTCAGACATTGTTGGTCCTGTTGCAATGGGAAGCAGTAATTGCTATTTTGAGTTCACCCACACCACTAAAACTTTTAGCAGGCATCTTGGGTGATGAGAGTGGTTGGCTAATACATGAACACACTTGGAAGTTAGGTGTGCCCATGTGTTAGGATCACTTCATTCACACTCTTATGCTGCTTGGCTGGGCTGCTGCTCTAGAGCAAAGGCTGAGTGACATGTGTGATGAAACCAGACCTTGCTGTAGGAGTTCAGCCACTGTCATAAATTGCACTTGTTCACTTATTGCTTACTTATCTAGCCCTGATAACTTGTGTACGCCTCTCCCCAAAATCAAGGGCAGTCTGAATGTAATTGCTGTTTTGATACTACTGCTGTCTACTGGCTGGAGACAAGGTTGACCGCAAAGGATTTTTCAGATACCTAAAATTTAGATATGCAGCTCTAAGAGCAAAACAGTCTAAATCCATGACAGTCTAGTTTCCTCTGTTTTGAAGCCAAGCCTTAAGGGCATAATTCAAGGCAACCAACAGGAGCTGTCCTATATTTTCTGCAAGATAAGCAAGGAAAATTCTCTTCAGTTTCCAGAAGCTGCTCTTAGTTACAGTTTTTGAGGATGAGAAAAAGGATGTCTTTTTAATGGGAATTATTTGGTTGTATTTATATCTCAATTTATAAGATGTGGTAACTGCTCTTGGATTGGGGATGAGGGTAAAGTCAGAAGGGATGGACTGAGTATTTTCCTCATTCCTCTCTAAAAGAAATCTTTAATGTATTGTATTTTAGAACTGAAGATGTCTTGGGTTAAGGAAGCGTACCCTTGTCTGTAATCTCATTATTAGCATTAAAAAATCAGGGGTGGGAAGAGTAGGAGGTAAGCTTCAAGATGTGCATGAGAACCAGGAATTACAAACACTTCTCCAGCAGTAAGGCTGATAACATAAGACTCTGTGACGGAATGAAGACCACAAAGGAAGTTTCACTGATGTGTCAAAGCTCTCTAGGCTTTCCCACAGTGGCTGAATTGAAAATGAGTATAACTGCTGATATTCAATTATATTTCTTGGTGCCCTTGCCAGAGGGCATTGCTTTGGTGCTCAAATGACACCAGTCTTGATGCTTGTGAAGGAAATGGCCCTGCTCCCTCTTTTTTCACATCTAATCTTCTCATTTTGAGGGTGTCTGACCCTGCAGTGAGCCAGGTCAAGGACAAGAAGCGATGGAAAAATACTTTGTGGAGTGAATGTCAGATGGGTAACTCTCTGCTCTGTGTTACTGTAGGGTTAGCCCTGGGAGGAATGGTGGAAGTAGGAGGAACAGCAGGACATCCCTTTATCCAGTTGTTGCTTGGTTTAGTTCCATTGTCAGATCACACCCTGAGAATATTGGCACAAAAAGCACAAGGGTGGGCATGCCAGCAAAGGAGTTGCAGGAACACACAAGTAAATAAGGCTGCTAATTTAAATATTTAGCAGGATTGATACAGTCTACAGCTGAGAGATGACAGTATGACTCTTAGATGGAAGAGAAACTCCTCACTTCATGCTTTTGCTGCATCCCTGTATTTCACCTGATTTACTGTGTGTGAAGCCAGCCCCATTAACTGGAGAAGCTTTTGTCCTTGACACACTTAATCGCTGTGAAATCCTTCCTGGGGGTGACTGTTGCCATGTGAACACGTGCATTTGGAGAGAAGGAATGAGATTTATCACTCTGTCACAAATGACTATTGTCAAAGCATGATGTGTAGTCACAGGAGGATGCTTGTAGACTGGGAATCTGTGAACAGGGTGTCTGGGTGGGAGCAAATGCCAAGACTGGAAACTAAGCAGTGGACGTGCACACTTAAAGAATGTGTAGACAACAGAAACCACAATCATGTCTTGACAAAGCAATAAGTCTCTTCTGTCTGAAAAGCTGTATTTTCTCTACTCTCCTTGTCTCTTGTTTCTCATTATCAAACTCAAAACCTACCATTAAACACATAAAAGCTGACCACCAAAAAGGATGACCATTTTAATTGTTGCTAGAGGCTATCTCTTGTAACACTTGAAAAGGTTGCTATAGTAATACCAGGAGCTATCACTTCAGAGCTGAGTTTGTTTATACACAGTCTATAGTTTATTCACACAACGGAGAATAAATGTCTCTACCCAGTAAGACAGAAGTTCTCCGTAGTTTCTGCTTAGAAAAGCAGATTTTGAAAAATTACAATTAAAAATATAGCTACTGGTGTCTTATTAGGCCTCTAATATTTGAGATTGGAGTGTTTTCTGTAGTAACTATTCAGTTTTGTGGCCTGACTTCAAAAGCATCTAGAATCTTAAACAGTGGCAAAGTGGATTTTCAAATGTGTGAAGATTAAGTCTGTCTAAACATGTTTTGCCTGTTTCTTAAATATGACAAGATGCTCGTTAACATTTTCAGGCACCTACACATTTAAGTATCTAGCTCTTTGATACTAGCATGATCTAAGTGTGTAAGTGGTTTGTTCAGGTAGACTGGCTTTTAACCACGTTCTTGGTTACTCTGGAAAAGGCATATTGTGTGAAAGCTCTGATTGTTTGGATTGTTTTCACTGTCTTAAGCCTATAGGCAAAAACTGAAAAGTTTTAGGACCCTTTTCTGTAAGTATTGAAGATCATCTGAAAAACACATACTGCAATTTGACAGAGACCAGTTTTCTTCTAATTGCTACCTTGTCGAACGGACAAGAAGATTAGAATTGGGACTTGTTTCCAAATATCCTCAATACTGAATAATTAAAATAGTAGGGTGTCTTTTAAAATTGAAAATTGGCTGTGCAGTTCAGAAAAACAGGTGCCTATTGTCGGAATCAGAGCCAAGACAGGCTGGGATTCCCCAATGCTACTTACCAGCTTTAACTTCTAGTATTCCTGGAAATGCCTATTTGTTGTACTATTACACGGGTGTTGAGAAGTTTGCAGTTCTAAGGAAAATTTCTGCTTTTTGGCCTTTGCTGTAATCATTGTTCCATAAATCTCAATATGATGAAGCAGTTAGGTATGTTGTAGTGTAAAATCTCAGTCTTAATCTAGACACTATGCTAATTAAGGCTTGGCATTTCTTTTTAATGCCAAATGTTTGAAGTAGTGAGTTCACATTTAGCAGTTTTCAAAGTATAAAAAGCTAACCTACTTGGGGGTTTGGAATGGAGAGATTGCCGGGATGCATTCAATTAAAATCTGTGTTCTTGTGTGTTCTGGGCTGAATGTGTGGGAGAACAAAACTTGGGTGGGGCAACTTGAAAAGTAATAAAGCATGATCTCCTGCAAAGAGCCCTTAAATTGCTCTGTCCACTGAAAACTACAATTAACCTAAAAAGGAGCATGGGATTGAAATTTGCAGTATCTGCTTTCTACATAGATACTTTCTTTCACGGTAATTGTGACAAAAACCCACCACGTACCAAGTTCTCTCTGGCAAAAAAAGTGAAATGGCAGTGTTGTTTGACTATTGTACACAATTGTTTAGAAAATGAACTATTGAAGCTTGCTTTTTATTTCAGTATCCTGCTTTTATTGTGTGTTGGATTGAATCAGCCTGAAACACATCATCATGACTGTAGCTTTTGCTCCGTTTACTGTGTTCTTCAGTAGTAATCTTGGATTCCAGTATACAGTGTGTGATGGAAGGCTTGATCTCTGGAGCATACAGATCGCCCTCAACCAATTCTTCTTGGGAATGGAAAATTGAACCTTCTTTCCCTCTTGAAACAGGTGCTGTGGTTCCTGATTCTGCCTCTCTCTGTTAGGAGTCAAGGGTTTTACATTCCACCCCATGTCCTGCTATTTGGCTTCATGCCTCCAGTTCTGAGCATATGCTCTGCTCTACTCAGCTTGCTCTGCTTTGTCAAGGAAAGAAACTAAACATGTTCTGGGTATATTAGACTAAGACCTGCTGCTGGTTCCAGTCAGTTCAAGGTGAACCTATTGCTATCAGGTAGTGTATTTTCTTTGTTATTGACAACAGGAATTTCCTCAGAGTACATATAAAATTATTTTGTTCAGGTGAACTGTAAATCTGGTGTGCAGGAGCCCTCTGTGAGGGGGCCAATATCAGCCCAAAAGTTATGTAGCATCTCTTAATGGTGAAAAAAAAGCCATAATGGATAAGACAAGTGAAGACTGACAAATAAGGGTGTGGGAAAACAGAAGAGAAGTAAGAAGGTCTGAAAGGAAGGAGAAAGGAGGGATAGTTGAAGGGTCAGTTACTATTTTAGTAACTGTTCTGGGACAAGAAGCAACTGGGCTGCTGTGGGTTGCCTGTTGGTCATCTGTCTCTGGATGGGAAAGTACAAGAGGTGTTTAAGGCTAAATAACTTGCAGATATTCTGTAAACCACCTGCAGCATCTCCAAATGTTTGAGACAGAAAGGAGAGGGAATTGGTTAAATCAGAACTGTTCTGTGGTGTTTGGAATTACAGTAGACAAACCTGGGTTGGA
Organism: Leptocoma aspasia; assembly: GCA_013399835.1. Taxonomy (NCBI): domain Eukaryota; kingdom Metazoa; phylum Chordata; class Aves; order Passeriformes; family Nectariniidae; genus Leptocoma; species Leptocoma aspasia. The sequence continues at coordinate 519,620 of VXAX01003607.1, forward strand.
GTTAGTTTACTTTGAATAAACACATGGTTATTTCCTTAAACAGGGTTATGAAATGGGAGTGAGTAGGAAGAAGAAAGGCAAATTGGCATATACAAACTGGAGAAAACTAGTATTTTTGAATCTGTTGGTAACAAGAAAGGGATCTTTTTGTGTAGAAACATTTCTTTTGTGTCCCTTTAAAGAGAGCACAAAAGTTCAAAGGCCTTCCAACTTTGGAAGAGTTGGAAGAAAAGCATTTGTATTTTTTTCATTTATTTGTTTATCTTTACTAAGAGTTAAATGTAAAATAAAATAAATTTTAAAATTATAAATGAGCAGTCTGTGTGTCCTTACTGTGGTACACTATATCCCCTCTTCCTTTTTGGCACTGCTCATGCCTGATCTGATCTGATATGAAGTTGTCTGTTAAAACTCATATGAAGGAGAGGATTTTAAGGAATGGCCCAGTCTTTGTGTTTGAAGGCTTTTGTCTTGTCTTTTGTTGTTAGTAAAGACAGTTTGATGTGAATATTTGCTGTAATATTATCTAGTGAATATAATACCCATACACTTTATTTTAGTGGAGATTTGAGCCTTTTCATTCTGTGCTTATATTTTGGTAGGCTGTGAATGATAGAAGCAGACAACAAATGCTAAGGAGAGAGTCAGGCTGAAATAGCTATATTAAATACCTTATTCCAGCAAAGCCCTCTAGTGCTGTTCTTCAAGAAGCTGTTCTGATTGTGTGTAGTCCAGGCAAATATCCCGCATTAGGGGCATGCCGAGCCCATTTTTGCTTTCTTGCACATTGTCACACTTGAGGTGTGCTGAATATACATCTCATACATGCTCTGAATATCTGTGAAGCTAAAGCATAGAGTAGAATCACTGTGTCAGTGGCCATTCTTCCCAGGAAATTGAAAGTGTGTACTTGTGTAGTTGTTCAGACATCTGAAAATCTGTTTAATGAGCTATTTTGCCTACTTCAAGACCTAAATGATCTGGACAAAGCTGCAGCCTTAAGCTTTTAAAAGTACTGTTAACATTGAGTTGGCACATGGAGTATCTTTCTGAGTTGGCACATGGAATATCTTTCACAGTTGAATGTCTTTTAACTAAGCTTCAAGATGTCTTAATTTTTTAGACTCACAGTTTATATCCACATTTATTGTTACTGCAGGTAACAATATCTATATCTTCCTGCATTTAGGTTGTTATGTGGACTCCATATCTACCTTGAAGTATTTTGAGGTAGAAAACTCCTTGAGTAGTGCTCTTATTCCACATGACACTAGTGCTACTTTCTATTATTTGGATTTTGAGAGGTGGCATAGTATAATTAGCAAAACATAATCTGAAACCAGCTAAATTTACTCCTGTATAGTCATCTGAGGACTCTCATTCACCAGATATTCTGCATGTGTGTGTGTCTCAGATGAAATACACAGCTAACACTTGCATTGACTTGATTGCAATGATAGAAGCAAAGGTATTTTAATAACTTTGCAAATGATGTGGTTGCTGGTGTGTATGCATGTGCCTGACATACCTGTGTGGCTCAGTTCCTGGGTGCATACCTCTCCTCTTTCATCTTTGCTTCTTTGCTGTGTGTGGTGGAAACTTCTTAGGAATCTTGCCATCTTGGGTAACCTGTCTGGTTATCCACAGCCTGAAACAGGGCCCTTTGAAGTCAGAAGAAAGACTTCAGTCTGCTTGAAAGAGCATCAAATCAAGAAGGAAAACCAAAATGCTGGCACCGTGGATGTGTATGGTGGGCTCCAGTGAGGGATGATTTCCCCTCAATGTAGCATTGAAATACACTTGGATATTGAAGATGCAGAGATTGGCAGATGTGGCTTCTTTTTGGGGTCTAGATGAGGCTGAGTTTTTGTTCTTTTCCTCCAGCTTTTTTTTCTCCGAGGGATGATTGCTTATGGCATGATGTGATTCTGTTTGACAGGATCAATGGCAACCCACTACATCTGGTTTCAGTCTACCCTCTTCTAGTTTAAAACCATTACCCTTTGTCTTATTGCCACAGGTCTGGAGAAAAAGTCCCTCTCCATTGTTCTTTACTAGCCGCTTTAAAGTATGAAAAGGCCACAGTAAACTATTCTGGAGCCTTCTCTTCTCCAGGCTGAGCAGCCCCATCTCTCTCAGCTTGTCCTCACAGGAGAGGTGCTGCAGCCCTTTGACCTCCAGCAGGTCCCTGTCCCTCCTGTGCTGGGAGCCCAGACTGGATGCAGTGCTCCAGGTGGGTCTCAGCAGAGCAGAGCAGAGGGGCAGAATCCCCTCCCTCCCCTGCTGCCCACGGGGCTCTGGATGCAGCCCAGGACACGTTTGGCTCTCTGGGCTGTGAGTGCCATGGCTGGGGCTTGTGCAGCCTCTCACCCACCAGCACCCCCAGGTCCTTCTGGGCAGGGCTGCTCTGGGTCTGTTCATGCCCAGACTGTGCTGATACCGGGGGTTGTCCTGACCTAGGTGCAGCACCAGCACTTGTCCTTCTTAACCTCATGAGGTTCCCACAGACGTACATTAGCTTCTCCAGGTCCCTCTGAATGGCATCAGGTCAAACACACCTCTTGTCATGGTGTCATCTGTAAATTTGCTGAGGGTGCACTGGATTGCACTGGCTGTGTCACAAATGGAGACATTGAGCAGTACTGATCCCACCACAGACCTCTGAGGGACACCACTCTTCACTGATCTCCACCTGGACATTGAGACATTGATGACAGCTTCCTGGATGCAGCCATCCAGCCAATTCATTACAAACAGTCCATCCAAGCCATGTGTCTCCAGTTTAGAGAGTAGGATTTTGGGAGAGGCCATGTATTGATGACATTATTTCTATGTGCTTATCAGGTGAAGAAGCAGGACACTTTTCTTTAATTCCTTCACTGTGGCTAAGGGAACTTGAGCAGTATGCCACGTGCTTATGCCTTACATTGTTGAGAAGGACTACAAGTTCAAACTGTCTTGGAGTGTGTTGCTGGCACAGTAACAGCATACTTAAGGATGGGACTCTTGTGGATTTCATTTTGACCACCCAGTTGTTTTCCTGTCCCCCTTGGTACAAACAGCCTGTTGCTGTCTAATTTTGCTGGATTTCTCTCACAGCTGTCTCCAGTCCTGTGTTAAAGTGTGATAAATGCAGCAGGCAGCAGGTGTGCATCTCTTCAGCCCTGGTGTTGCAAATAGGGCTGTGCATGTGAAGTGCTGCACAGCAGGAAGCTGCCCTAGGCTTCATGTTGGGCAGCAGTTTTTTTTTCCAGTAGTGAATACCTCTTCTTAATGCATATGTTGTTTGCTTGTAAACTTGGAGTTGCTCAGTGTGTTTTGGTTTTGTTTCTCGTAGTGTAGGTTCCTTGTGTGCAAGCCAGGTCTCGCTTCAGCTGGATTGCTGTGCTGCTTATTTACCATGTTGTGCACTCAAGAGGAAGGTTGTGTTTCCATGTGTTTGTGAGGAACATTAGCTCAGATTAATGTCACAGCAAAAAGTTCTTGTGAGTTTCCAGCGGTGATGCACTGCAGCTATCTCCGTTTACTCAGATGATGGTAAGATGCATGAGGTCAGATGTGAGCTGTTGTTTTTTTATGTTTCTGAGTAATTTTGCTTTCTTAGAGGGTCATTTAAGGAAAAAAATGTGATTTATGTTAATTGATGTTGTTTTCTAAACTGTGATTTAGTGAATGGGATGGGACAAACATGAGCAATGTGCGGGGAAAATGCCTGTAGGTGAATTTCTTCTGTTGAAGGGTGGTTTCTGTTAGCAAACAGAAGTTGCTTGGGATTTTGGGATAATGTATGGTATGTTTTTTTCTCATTTTTATGTGTGATGCTTGCTCAGTCATTGCACATGAGGTCGTAAACACCAAAGTTTCTTTATTATTTTATTATTTTCTTATTTTAATTTAGGCTAGCTGGGGGAGCATGGTAGGCTCCTCTGGCCATAGAAGCTTGTGTCCAGACTCTTCTCAGTCACTGTATCGTTGCATAGTATTGGGAAATTGAGCAACTATGGCTGCTGTTTCACCCTATAAAATACACAATATCTGCGTTATTTAGCCGTGCAGTGTTGAAAGGAAGGCACCCAGTCCAATTTGAGAATTTCTGATCCAAAATGGAAGAAAATGAAGTAAGTGTTCTTCAGAGACCAGGAAGGCGAGTTTAGCAAATTAACTTCTAGCTGAAATGTACTTGTCATTTTCAGCGGGTTTCTTCTGCTAGCATAAGAATGTAATTATTATGCCCTGGAACTCCATACAAGGGAGTTTCCATGCCTGGAATTTAGATTTATAATCTGCTTCCTCCCACTTCCAAACCCAAAGTATCATGATACTTTTAGGTGAAGATCAAGTCACTTTGTGATTTATTTTTGAAGTTACCTGATTGCTGCAGTGGTGGCTGTGGTTGTGTCTGCCTATAAGCTAAGAAGAAAAAAGCCTGCTATCTAGAAGTTGTGCATAAATATTAATTAACGACAAATATCTTCCTGCTCTCTGGCAGTAGGAATTCTTCCACTCATTTTCCTCTCCTGTCTCCTGGGTAACTCCAATAGGTTTAGTAACTGTGGCTGGGGCAGAATTTTAATTTTCTTAAATTTATGTTTCTGTTTTAAACACTAATAGTTTTTCTGATGTTTGGTTCCCTTCCTCCCACCTTCCACTGGACTGTAAATTACTTTAGCGGTGCTCAATATCTTCAGTTTTATGAAATTAGGATTGTTTCAGCTCTGTACACAAGGCAAACACAATTAGAAAATTACGTCCTTTGACATAAGAAAAACAACCTTGTACATGGTATGTGTACTGAAGGTGGCTGTAGACAAACTTAGTATAATCTCATGGGTGAGGGGGAATGGACGTTGTAAATCTTGCTGTTGGAATTTATTTAAGCTGTTAGTTGAAAATCATGAGAACTGTTAATGCAGTGCAGTAAAGGAAGGAAAGGTCAGGAGATTGGAAAAAAGGCTCAACCCCTCATCTTTCAATGCAATTTTTTGCAGCCTCATGCAGGGGCTTATTATCCCACTTTCACACCTTAAAAATAAGGGAGAGGTGTGGAAAAATATTTCAATGGGGTAATTGTTGTGGATAGAACAGTAATTCTGCAGTGCTCAAATACTGTGGAAACATGTGGTCTGTGTAAATTCACTTCAAGGAGAGACAAGCAGCTTCTACCATGCCCAGACTAACAACTCTCGGAGTTCTACATAGCTAGGGTCTCACCAGACTGTTCTGACTTTGGTATGTCAGCTGGCTGTGGTGACCAAGGAGAACCAAACTCTGTCTCTTGAGTCTCCCTCTGTTTAAAATCTGTTGGTATTTAGTGTTGCACAGTGCTGGAGGTCAGACCTGCTTTGCAGGGCGCTTGAGTTTGTCCCAAGTGTGTGTAATAGGACTGCATGAGGGTTCCATCAGTGAGATTTGGAGGGGTGACTTTTAAATATGGAAGCTGTAAACGTCCCTGATGATAGTCTCCTTTAATGATCTTTTTTGGGAAGTTGAGGCCTATGTTTATGGTGACAAGGTGCTAAGGACTTTGTAGGATGACATCTTTTACATTTTAGTAGTTCAGCTGTAAAGGATTACTTGCAGTTTTTGTCAATGCATGGTCATGCTCTGACCTAGAGCATGTCCCCTCCTGCTTTCAAGTGTGTGTGTGTGAGATTTTGGATGAATTGTCAGTTTTCACACACAGCTGAAATGCATCTTCTTTTCAAGTATGTTTGAGTAATCCGTAGTGATTAAGCAAAACAAGTAGGAAAGAATGTGATCTTGCTATATGCCATGGTTGTAATGACCCCTTCTTTGAAATAAATCAGTTGTTTGTCAGAAGACTCATGTCTGCATAAGCACATGACATTTCTGCAGACAGGAAGTGCCCTAGTCTGTTGACCTCGTCTCCCAGGGAAAATCAAAAGTTCTCATTAAATTTAAAAAAAATAACAAAACCAAGAAAAACTCCTCCAACTTGTCTTAGTGGAAGATGAAGGCAATAATATGTATAACCTCTTTCTTTTCTGTTGTTTATGAATGTGAAATCTGATATTTAAATTGCTTTTAAAACCTTTTTAATGCAGCTGAAAGGAGTGAGGTCAGATATATTTTCTTAGGGTTATATTGCACTCCATGAGGGTGAACAGGAAATGGTTTAAAGGAATGCCAAGAAGCCCCTATTCCCTAACCAATTCCCTTGTTTTTTCTTAACCAGCTTTATTTCACATTGCATGCTTCAGCTGCTATGAGCATTTCTGGGTTGAGTATAGGGGCAGGTTTCAGTGTGTTCTTAAGTGTGTTCACCCAAGTTACTTTGCCTGCATTTTAAGAAATGCAGAAGAAAACTGTCTGGATTCTAAATACAGCTGTACACAGACCAAGTATGGTGAAACAGAGATCTTGCTATGTGCATTTCTGATCTGTTAGAAGTGGTAGGTGTGCTATCTTATTGACACTGTTAATGTGAAAAGAATATTCATCACAATTTCCAATTACCACCACTGTTCTCAGGAATTTGCATGTGAATTTATGCAGTACTATCCCCATTTATTGACTTTATTTCTTGAGCTCTTATTCTTCTGTTTCTAGATAGATTTTCTTCAAAGCAGCCTTTTTTTTATCTTCAAGTCTAAGTATAGAAATTTGAAAGAAACTTAAATATTGCCAAATCCATGCTCTGACAAACTATCAACCCCCATCCTGAAAAAACCCAAAACCCAAACGGAAACAAACAAAAAAAAAAAAAACCATCAAAAACCCAAATCCAGATTTAAGCATTTCTATATCATACACCAACTGAAATATTTAACGACTGTTTATGTCTCTTCGCTGGTTTTGCTTGTCACCTAGTATATACAGTTAAGTAACACAAAGGAACACCTTGTAGAAAAGAAACTTTGGAAGTAGATATTTTAAAGAGCTGTGGGGGATGTAGCTTGTTTTGTGGAGATGCAGTGATCTGTGCACAGCATGAACTTGGGCTTCCTGCTATTCCTAGGTGAGGTAAATCCCTTCCTCTGTGGGGAAACTTACTTGCTCTAGAGTAAGTCACCACTTTCTGAGGCTTTGAACAGAAGCAGTGGAAGCTCTCCTAACACCTGTTTTCTTGTCTAAAAGCTCATAGATCTTTTCATACCTGACCTGTCTGATTCTAGGGGTGCATTTGGTGATTGGTTTATAGGGCAAATCTTGAAAACATTCACAATGTTTACCAGAGTGCTGCCACAATAAGCATGCAAGGCTAGACCAGAAATGTACTAAATTCCTTCACACAGTGTGTGTGATGTGAATTTTTTATAGTCTTGTCTCTTCACGAGTAATTTCAAACACATGCATGTTAAGTGTAAGTTTCAAAACTAACCTACTGCTGATCTTAAAATGTCCTTAAATAGTCACGTTAGGCATTATCCTGGACTCTTTAAGACTTGGATATCAACCCAGGATGTCTAAAGTATGACAAAACTAGATAAGCTGACCAATAGTGTTGGTACATGACCAGGAGTTTAAACGTCCTAATCTCCAGCTCCTGTCCTATTAGGGATATGCAGTTGTAGCTTCTGGACACAGTGATTTGGCTTTCCAGGGTTCAGCAGCTTTGCTGACCACCAGGATTGGGTGATCCCTTGTAACAGTGTTTACAGAAGTCAGAAATATTTGCACAACAGTAATTATTAAAAAGTACTAGGAGCTGTGGTTATGAAATCCATCACCCACAACAATAATTAACACTGAATGGTTGTGTAGAAGGCATGTAGTATGCTAAGAATCTACAACTTGGACTGACTGCCTGCTACATGACATCAAAACCATGGTTGTTAAATACTGTAACTTATTAAACATGGGGACAGGACCTTATAATGTAATTAGAGGATCTTCTCTAGTTTTTCTGACATTTGTAATTCTAGACTTAGTTGGTTTTCCCATGCAATTAATACTTATCAAATGTGTGATTTGTTGCACCTTGGGTTTGTAAGGCAAGACTCAAAATTACAGATCTTCTGGTGTTACAGCCCTTCCTCACCCTGCATTTCTGGTCAGTTTTCTGTTTGTTCCTGGACTCTTTTGGTAGGGGAAGACGCCAACAGAGGAGACTGCCTACCATTTTTCTTTCTACTTGAGGAGTACTTTGGCAGAGTCAGCTTGAGATCTTTGCTGGTCTTTACCACTACTTGCTTTTTGCATGGATGGTGGAGAGGTCAGTTCAGTCTCCCTTTCTGGGAAAAGGGTTAAGACATTTGAGATTGCCTGCCATTGCTGAGCCCTGGAGAAAAGTTCTTGGTTGGAAGCAAAACAAACAGAAAAACTAGAGGAAAAGAGAATATGTCTATTGACATGGAGTCTGAGTTTTATTTGAAATAGAAAAATAGAAGCTTGCACTGACATGAATAATCATCATCCATGTTCTGTTCCTTGTTTTCTCTTCAGCTGATAGTGGGTGGAGTTCAAAAGTATTTCAAGCTAAACTGACTTCAGAAGACACCAGCTTGGGAGTGAGTTACCATCGGCCTGGGCCTCCATTGTCCTCCTGCAGCTTTGAGGATCTTTTTGGCGTTTCTTCATGTGGCTTTTTCACACTGCCCTTGAGGCATCGTGCTTACCAACAGATCTTAGTTGTTGTTACTGCTATAATGAAAAGCATTGCTACTAAGCCATGCCTTCTTCCCTCTTTCCATATCCCTTTGCTGTTCCCTGCAAGCTTATTGTGTGTGTGTCTGTACCACAGAAAGCTCATACTGGGCCAGGATCTTGCTATGCTTAGTGCTGTTATTTTTATCTTCCCTTCTTGCCTTTCCAGTTTGAGGGGTTCTTCTTTTATGAGGTCTCGTTCTAAAATGAAAGCCGCATTTCCCACTTATGAAGTACCAAATGCAGATGATCATACCTTAAAAGAGACACTGTCCTTGTTTGTGGAGCAGCGGGTAAAACGTGGTTGGTGCTATGCAGACATGCTGAACATTAATAAATTCCAATCACCCAAGTTGATGAAAGACACACATTATCTATTTCTGGCAAGAATTATGTTGCATCTAATTAGGCCCAACTTTAGAACATAGCATTTCATGAGGAAAGTTAATTACAATGCCTTTAGTCTTTGTTACAAGAAAGCAGTGGTGGGGAAAATCAGCAGTTGACGTTAATTTGTATTCTCTTACTTAATGCTTAACTGTCTCAGTCTTTTAGTATGTAAGCTTGTCAGGGCTGCCATGCACAGCAATTTCAGCTGATGAGAATGACAGAGAATCTCATTTCCAGTAGTGGAAAGCAGCGTAATGTTCATGCAGTTCTCTCTCCTCTATGACGCTATACAGAGAGTGTTTTTAAGGGAGTTAATCAGCTAAGGTTTTTTTTTGTAAGCAAGGTGAGGGTTGGAGTTGCTGCCATTGGTGTTAAAAACACTTTCCATTTGTCATCTCTCGTACCTTCCTTCTTGATCCCCCCAGTTTAAATCTCCTTTTTGAACAAAACAAGTCTCCCTGATTGATGTTGCAACTATGACCACATACCCTGCAGAAGTTGTAAGAAAGTAAAGTGACCCATTTAGGAAACATCTTAAGAGCATTTACAGTTTTTCTTGGGATTGGGCAGAATCAATCTTAGATTCCTTAGATTTCACAAGGTCCTTTGTGAGAAGCAAAACTAGGGAAGCATGGCCTCCCTGCATGGTTGCTTTTTACTCCTCTGCTGATGTACCTGTGGTTTTCCCACTCTGGCCCTCAGTGTCTGCCTTTTCTGCTCTTTTTCTGGCATCTGTGCAGAGGCAACCCTCTCCCATCATTCTCTCCAGGGTCCCCCATGTGCCTGCCAGGCGTCACGCAGTGTCTGCTGGGGCTGTTCCAAATTACTAAAGCAGGTAGTGCAGGTAGCTCGTTGGCATTTGACAGATCAAATACAACAGCTAAGCTCATGCTGCAGCCTTTGGTGGAAGCACAGTATTATTCTTGTCAATATAATCAGTTTTTCATGAAACTTGCATGAGCATATTTATCTTGGAGACTGCTTTCTAGCTTTTGGTAATCTTGGAGTAGGTATACTGGTATAGATTGATTGCATAAATCTCTGGGGGGTTGGGGAGGGGGAGGAAATGGCAGCAAATTAAATTTTATTTCTAGAGGAGCAATTCTGGAACAAGAACCGGACCCTCAAACCTGTATTGCTGAGTTTGCTAAAACCAGCTTTATCAAGGGGTGAAGGTTTCTTTTGGTCACAAAGTAGTGCTAACAGAAAGCTACCAGCTGGGACCTGTTTCTAAAGCTGACAATTTATATTCAAGTATAGGGATGTGATTTCTTCTTGTGCTAAATAAACTTGTTAGGAGATATGATTCAACTCTGTAAAATAGTTGGAATTATCAAAGTAGTGTTGCATTGAACTTATTTAATTAAAGCTACCTAACATGGCTGTTCTGGAGACTGTCTTTATTTCGTCAAGCATCTGGCTATCCTTGCAATTTGAGTATAATTAAGTTTAGATTTTTTTTTTCTCTCTAGTGCTTTGTGCACTTTCAACCCTGACGGAAATGTTAGGATAAACTGAACTCTGATGCTCATCTGCTGCACTGTTTCTAATAAAATATGTAGACCTCTGCCTTTTGCAGCATTACATTTTTTTTCCTACCTGATATCATGTATGTTATGCTGATAGGTGTAACCTCTTGTCAAAGAAGAGCCATATTTTGTCACTGTCAATGTTTTGAGAACTTTAGTGATAAAACTTGCATCCTGTTTCTCGCTACTTTTATTCAGTTTATTCAAACAAGAGATGAAAGAGAATAAGGTATTTTGTCATTATCATAATTGTGCTTTGTTGTATGATACAAATTTTCCCTTCAGAGGTTATTGACTCTCACATGGCTGAGAATGCATGTGCAGGAATGCTGTCTGCCTGGTGCGTGCTTTGTCCAGGTTGCTGCCCCCTCCATTCTGTCAGGGTGGCAGAGGTTTTATGAGAGGAAGCTATTGAGATGCCTTCTTTCAGCAGATACTGCCTGAAAACTGGCAGTCATTAAATAATTTTCAAGCAAAATCTGCATTTTCTGTATAGGAGTTACATACAACTTTCTCAGGAGCTGTTCCCATGAGGCTGTTACCTGGGCAAGGTGCTGTAGCCTAGTGAACAGTCAAAATGTATTACTGTGATAGCAAATCTGCCTGACAGGTTCTTACATCTCAGACAAAATGCAAATGCAAATTCTGCAACATGGGTTCTGTGGAGCTTGGAAGCTGCTCCACAGATGCTCTTTCTGCGAGAATGGACTCTGGTGGTCTTATTTGGCTTTGCTTGGCTTCCCCTCTGTCTTCTGAGAGCGGCGAGCAAGATGCTCCACTGTAGGGTATTGACATTGATATCACACAGAAGTAATGACTTGAATAATCTTTCTTTCTTAAGCACACATGTGTATCTAACTGCAAAAATGGATTGTTTGGAGTAGATGAAACAAAACAGTGGGATTAGTTTATTAAGACAATGGGATTTTGCCCTCTTCTGTGGGGAGTTGTTCGGACTTGTAGCAAAATGCATCAGACCACAGTCTTCATAGCTTTGAGGAATATAATACATAGTTGTGATACCATCTCATTTGAGCTGCACTGTTTCTGCTTGGGGTGTTTCAATAGTGCAGTTGTTTTGTGAGCCTGGGATGCTCTCTGGAAGGATACAGAGCAAGTGATTGCCCATTGAGTCATCTGTGGCAGAGCAAAGACTGCAGCAGGAAAGTACGTTCAAAAAGCAAATCTTGAAAACTTGGATTCAGTGGTAAAAACAGGACTTTGCAATGCTGCCCTTTGTAAAACACAAGCAGTCAGGGTCCTGATGCAGGACCCTGCAAAGACCTGACTGCACAGATTTCTTTTTCCTTCATTGCTTGTAAGCTGGGTTGGGTTTGCAAGAAAAAGCTCTGGTTCCCATTGTCATCTGAAATATGAACTCTGCTTTACATTCCTGACCTGTAACAGAGCTATTTCAAAACCATGCTTTTTCTCCTCCAAAACAGCATGTGTTGAATTATAATGGCCCATCCTGCAATGCAGACATTTTAATTTTCAACAGGCATGAACGTCTGCAAGGAGGTGAAAGTTCAGGGTGAGGCGGGAAGGCTAACTCAGAAAATATGAGCAGAAATATGTTCCATTCCCAACCCTCTGTTCTTTAGAGCATTCTCACCAAAAGAAATAAAAACCAGAAAGTATTTTAAAATGATTTTTATCTTGAGAAGAACTTGATGCCTGTTTGAGGTTTGGAATGTAAGTCATGAATAAAAAGCCATCTTATTTTTGTGTACAACTTCACAGTATTTAGATGATGGAGGGAAAATATACCTTTCAAGTCTGAAAATCGGTCTGTAATTATGTGTAATATGCAAAGATAACTGACTGTCTTGCTTAGCCTTGGTAGTTTGGCATATGGAAAGGGGAACCTTCTGCAGCCAGTGCTCTCCTTTGTAAACACTTGACATTCTTCAGGCTTTGTAAAGCATGTTGTCTGCAAGTTGCGTGTGCTGTTGAGTTGGTTAACTTCAGCTTCTGAAGTACCTGTTGCTCACTGCTCCCTGGCTCTTCTTCAAGCAGAAGAGGAGCATTTCCCCAGTGGGAGATAAGTTTTTTTGGTGTGGTGTGGTTGCAGATTTTTGTAGCTCAGGGACTGAGCAGCATGAGAGGTAGCTGCAGAGGTAAGTAAGGCATCAGTTCTGCTGTACTTCTGATAAAACGTAAGGATTGAGAGTTGGAGAGCGAAGTTGGAAGCAAGTAACTAATGAGCAAGTAACTTAAGCTGTGGTGGTGGATTGACTTTTGTAGAGTTCTGGAAATAACTGCTTGGCTTCCCGAGAGAAGAGGAACATCAAGTCAGTTTTTTGCAGAAGCACATCCACTGCCTGAATGCTGTGTGTCACTAGGGCAGTGGAGACAGCACGGCTCACTCCTATCTCCTCAGGCAGTCCTACAGAGCAGCAGGGTGTTACAAGTGCTAGCATAATAGCGAACATATTTCTGCTGAAAGGATCTAGAAGTCCTGTTTGACAGCACTGTGTACAGAATTAAAGCAAGGCAGTGGAGCTGTCTGTTTTCCTAGAGCCTGATTTATGAAGGAATTAATTTCTGACAATTTGGTGATAAACATGCCTTTTTTAAAAAAAGAAAAATGTGCAAGTATCGCATATGTTTTGATGTGGGTAGGTGAGCTGCACAGATGCAGTAAGAAAAGGCAGAAACTTAAATAGAGGTACATGCATCTGTTCTGAAGAAATGCTAAAATAGGAGGAAATTGTAAAATCAATGCAATGAATTCTAAACATATGATATTTTCCTTGTTGTGACCAGCCTGTAGCTTTTGTTGACCTTGTTATTCTTGCTTATTGATTATCCCTGAGATGTATATGTGCCTTAATAATGGGGGAAAATTGGGTTCAAATTCCCTGTGGCCGTTTCAAAATACATATGTGGAATACATGTGTGCTTTTTTCTTTTAATTTGAGTGGTTATAAACTTTCCGTTTTCTCCATCTGTGTTCATAGTTTGACTGTGAAGTGAATAGTTTGCAAAGAGTTAATCTTTTTGCCATGTTGAATACCAGCTAACCCAGCTGTGTGGAACACAGGTAAATACGGGGAGTACAGCTCCTGGCTTACTGTGGAAAAGGTCGCTGGATAATGCTCCCCATCCTCCCACCTAAACAGTTAAGGAAACTGGAATGCTTAACCATGCAAATCAGATACAATTGTACTATTTGAATGGATTCTTTGCCTTTTTTTTTTTCAGCTGTTGGTGCAAGAAATGCCCTTTTATGCGGTCTTCAGAAACAAAAAGAGAACAAAAGTCTTCTTTGAATATTGTGCATTGTCACAGATGTGTTGAGCTCTTGTTTTCACAGATCCTTCCAGTTCTTCTGTGACTGTGTTTATTGCAGGGCTCCACAGTTTATTTCCCAGATACAAATGATTTTAGGCTCAGAAGGGCCTTAGAAGAATTAGAATTGCCTTAGAAGGGGCAATTTCAAGATGAGTCTGCTGTTCTGTTATTTTAAAAGTAAACATGAGTATTTGTTCTAGCATGTGTCCCAAAGTACCAATCCTCCATCCCAGAGATTATATTAAACCAATGAAATAATTGGAATATTTTCTACATTTGGTGGGAAGAAAGCCTACTTAAATGAATAATTTTGCTATGATACCTACTTGATGTCTGTACAATCCCTAACAAAAGCAAACAAACAAATAAAACCCCTGTGTGTACAGAAGCCTTCTATCACACCATGGCACTAATAATCACCTACAGAGTAGGATCTGGACACAATTATTTTCTCTTTTACTTCATGTTGAAATTCTAGCTATGCTGGGAGAGAAGTTGAAGTATGCACTAATTTGGTGGTTCTTTTGTTCTTGTGTTTGATGTTGTGTTTTGCTCAGGCACATAGAAATTGACTGACTGTATACAAAAGAGAGAAAAATTCTGGTAAAATACATCTTGTGAGTTTTGCCAGTGCTGTCTGGGAGTGATCTCCAAGGTAACCAGGCTTTTCCTGACATAACTCAGTAGCTGTATCTAAAATCAGTGTTGGTAGTGGCTGCGTTGGTGCAATAGCAAGAAACACAGGTTTTTATTAAGCCCAAGTAATTAGCTCTCTGTTTTTGGTCCAGTGTTTTCTGTAGAGATCATCCATGTGAGACAGGCTCTGCCACTTGTCTGAAAGTGTTCAGAATTCACTCCCAAGCTGCCAAGGCCAGAAGAGACCGTGTCTTGAAACGTGGTTAACTTCTTGGGCTGAGAATAATATTTTTGGTGCTTGTCTCTGCAGTGATTGCTCTGTCAGCCAGCTGAAAAGCAGTATCAACTTGGTTTGGTGGGAGGTGCATATGCAGACAGAGGAATACATAATGAAGCCTGGAGCTTTGCAGGCTAATAATATACTTCTTAAACATAATAATTTTTGATGGCTTAAAAGTAATAAAAATGTTGCACTACAGCACCTAACTTTTCTAGTTCTACTTACCTGCAAGGATTATTTTTATTGCCTTTTTTATTTTGTATTCCAATCTCATGCAAACAGCATATGTACCATAAACAGCATGGTCTGTTATTTTGGACTTTACACTGAAATTCCATCGTTTCTGTTTGCAAAATTGTGGCATTTCTTCAAATAGCAGTGGCATGACTGGCTATAGTGCTTGAGGTAACTTAGAGCATGTATAGTGTGTCAGGATGTATGGACTGTGTTGATAAAGCTCAGTTAGACTGGCTGTCATCCACTTTCCACTTCAGTTTTCCTGTCTGACATTAAATGTTTGGAAAACTTTTTGCATAGGCATAGAAATAAAAGAATGACGCATTCTGAAATAAAACAAAGCTAAGGAAGTGGCTAGCTACCCATGAAGTTCAATATTCATCTAAAACCTCTATTTCCAAATAATGTAATATTCTCAGAATGTTTCTCATTTGCTGCCTTCATTAAAAAAACAAAGAAAAAAAAAAAAAGACCCGCAAAATAACGCAAAAAAACCCCACACCAAAACAAACCAAAACAATATACCAAAACAAAACTAAATTTGGAATGGTGGAATCCTCCTTCCCTCATTTATACCTGATGTTGATTCTTTCCTTTAATTTACAACGTGAAAAGCTATTGTGTAAAAGCTGATTTTAATATGCTGTGGAAGCTGCAGGTAACCACCAAGCAATCACAAAGCCTTGGCCCAAGGTTTGCTGTCTTGTTCAATCACCAGCAGTGGCCTAAAAGAAAGTGGCACTGGAGATGGCCGGGCTGCAGTGAGCGTAACAGCTCGGTTTTACGAGGGGGAGCACAATAAAACCAGTTCAGTGGCTGGGCAGGCATTCAGCAAGCAGCCCGAGGCAACGTGTTGTGTCAGGGACTGAGTACAAAGCCTTGGACAGCTGCAGCACAGAGGTTTAATTTATAGTGACGTTGCAGAGTGTGTGCCAAAACTTTCCTCATTCCTAAGGAAACACTTTCCAGTGCATAATCGGTCAGTCTTGTAGAGTCCTTTAGAGATGCTGAAGAGCATTTTGAGCCTTTTCTTCTCAAGCAGATAGCAATGTTCTGTGGTGAGATTATGGAGGAATTGTCTGTTCACACTTTACTGTAATTTCTGTTGTCACTACAGTAATATTACTCCCAGATTTTGCTAATAGCGATATCTTCACTGCAACTCTCAGAAGAGTAACAGGAGGTTGATTTCACTTTCTTAGCTTTGTCAGCTTCTTCCCATTCAAATAACATAGCAGGGCAAAATCTTTAAAATTTGAATTCTCAGAAGTAATTGCAGGGCTGTTGTGAAATACTATGCGGAGCCTTCCAAATAAAAGTCCTTGATTTTTTTTTTTAATTTCTTTTCCCTTAGTGCAGTGAAGATTTTTAGAAGGATGAAACAAAACTGAAATGTGGTGATAATTCAACAATTACAAAAAATATTGTTTTATTAGTATGAGGTTTTTTGAGAGCTTCCTTTTCAAATTCATATTTAGGTACATGAATAAGATATTTTACTTTCAAAATGGCTGGTTCAACAAATAATTCAATAATGGGATGTGCACAGCATAAAATATATTTAACATAAGAGATGGTAGTCTACTGAAATTATATCCTTCCATGGTAAAGATGTGTCCTCAGCCCATGTCAGAATGACCTTTTTTATCCATGCTGAGGTTTTTTTATTCAAGGCATGAATTAGAGTGTGGCTGTAGCCTTGGTTTAGACTTCATCCCTTGACGCAAGCTACTGTTAAAATCTCTTGCCAGAAGATTATAGAAATTGGTGGCTGGGGCCTGAGAAGACCATACAGTCAAAAGTATTCCAGCTTTTTGCCTGAGTGGTTAAGGCAGCATAACCAAATCTGGTAGCTTTAAACCATTTTTGCTTTGCTGTCTTTTAAAAAATATTGGTCTGGTGATTCAGAGCTGACATGTTGAATTCAAGATTGCTGCCTCGTTTTCCCTCATTGTCTTGGAACACTCAAGAAAGACTGGAGATGTTGGTACAGCCCTATTTTGTGGAGGTTGTTTCGGCACAGGGGTTCCTTGCTTAGGACTGTGCTTGTTGGTGAGGTGAAGCACACATGAGCAGTAGAGTTCTGTGTTTTTCTCTTTTTACATTCCATCTGTCACTACTGAAGAAAAGCAGTGTTGTCATGTGTGGTTAGCTACTGGTTTAGGGCAGTGTTTGTAGCCTGACTTGGTCCTGGTGCCTATCAGGCTGTACGGACACCAATATGTTGTTGGTTTTTGTTCTTCAGAGCAGGAAAGGGAATAGGAGCTGTGGGACAAAAAAAAAAACCTCAGTGGAGCTGAACACATTTCTGTTCTGTTACGAACAGAACACTCAGTTTGGGGGTTCCTTGTCTTTTGGCTCCAGTAGTGCCTGTTGGGGCATATCTAGGGAAAAGCAAGCACTGAGCAAGCATGTACAACACTTCTCCTTAATACTTTCCTAGCTGCTTAGCATTTTCAGCTCAAGCAGTTTCCCATACATGTGGAAACTCTTTTCCAAACCTGTAGTGAACCTTTCTGCCTAATGTTTGATCAGTCCCTCCCTGAACCCACATAAACCTATTGTCTGCAACATCCTCGGAAAGGACTTCCACAAGTCTGGTATTGTCTGTCTGTTGTTTTACTTTGGCCTGGTTCCACCTTCATGCGGTGGTCCCTCATCTGTGCTGTAACAGTTGGTCCCTGTCCACCTCCCCCATTTCAGTGGTCCTTGTCATCTTTGTGTCCCCTTAGTTTAACTAGGCTGAGGTACTGGCTTAGCCAGTTTGATCTCCATATGAGTGTTGTTTTGGATCATCTTTGCCCTTCTGAAACCTTTCCAGCTCTAATGCGGTTTTAAAGAAAGAGACCAGTACTGCACATTGGTGAATACAGTCCATAGTTGTTCTATTTCCTTCTTTATGCTTTACCTGATGATTCCTAGCACTTTGATTTCATATGAGTTGGACCAGGACTCGGGAAGCATGGATACATTTCCTGGTTCTTTTGTGTGGTCTCTTGGCTTCTTAGTTTCTGCTGAAACTTAGTTTCTTTCTAAACTTTTTTGTTGTTGTGGTTAAGTGTATTAGTGGAAAAGGATACTCGGTGTGCTCTGGCTGACAGGGTCAGGTCTGTGTCGCCGAGCAAGGTATTATAACACCACAGTAATGGTAACATGGTGTTTTTTAGAAAGACTTCAGAGTAATTACACCTCAGTCAGTCCCCCGTAATTTTTCCTTGCTGGTTCTGTCACTGTAAGAAACAAAACTATTCCCACTTGTCATTTTTCGTTAGTTTTCATGCAAGAATCAGTTTATTTTTCTGGGAGCCAGGCTTGAGTTGTGGGTGGATTTAAACCACCTACAATAAAAAGAGGAGGGTTTTTTTATATAACACTTAGAAGGCATCTCTGCATACCTTCTTAAATGGCACCGTGAATACAATGAGGGCCAGAGTGATAATGTGCTGAATGGTTGCCATTAATGCCAAGGGACTATGTCCCTTGGGATTAATGGAAATATTTGAGTAACTGAGATATTGATGGCTTCTGTTGCACATATTTCAGTAGCGAATTGAAGAGTACTTTACGTCTTTCAGTTGATTACTCTGATTTCCTTTGCAGCACCTTTTTTCCATTCAGCATTTACATAATGCAGAAAATTACATCCTTTGCCACTTAGTGAGGTGTATTCTGAATTCATGTGCAATCTTTTATCTTTCCCAGATATTTTAAAAGGTAATCTTCTTTTGGTTTCCAAATAGTCCTTTAAACTCTATTTTCCAAGAAGTTTCATGCTATTAAGTGTGACGTAGTAATAAACTACAGGTTGCTTTCAGAGTTTATAAAGGCAAATTTTTTTAAAGCTGCATTGCTGCAGAAAAGTGTAATAACTTGTTCATTGTATCTATTTAGTTTGTAGTGATAGTGGCTGGAGCATTAATGTAGCTTTTAAGAGCAATGAAAAATCCATTTCTTTTCCAAGAGAAGGCTTAAGAATATTTATCTTGGAGTCTTCTAGAAAACCCTGCTCATTTGTGTAATACCTTTTTGAAAAAGCTAGCCAGATGGATCCAGGCAACGCTTGTGCATGTCACATATGTCTAACGCCTTTCCTTCTCCTGGGACCAAACTGCATTACATCATATTTTATGATTACAAGACAGAATTTTGGTGGAACTTAGCCATATGGTTGAGTCATCTGTTCTCTTCAGTTTTGGAAGGATTATACTAGCATCTTCAAAAGACTGTTAAATTTATTGGCTTTTTTAACCCATAAAATTTGGAAGCCTTCTGCTGTCTCTGGCAATGAGAACTATCTCATTTTCAGCTTATTTATATAATCCTTTGCAGTTATTAACTGAATCTGTTAAAGATGCTGTTAAAGGATGAAAAAAAGGATGCTTGTATGTTATTCCGGGTTTCCTATCTCATGAGATGGAAGGGAACCCCTAAGATATGTGACATGGGTTCCTAAAAGAAACCAAAAAATCAACAAATGCACATTCCTTGCATTTTTGTCATGACTCATAAAGCTCTTAGGAGTTATCTCTTCTTCCATGAAGACTTAAAACCTGATACAAATCCTGGCTCTCCCTCTGCTCCTCCACCCTTTCACATGAATTATTGAAAAGCATGTTTTGAAAAAAGATGAGAATTACTTTGCCACTGACTACCCATTTGCTCCTGGGAACATGTCTAAATTCAGCAGTTACTCAAAGTTGTTCTGTTAGATGCACTCCACGGAATCCAACATAGCCCTGGTGTGCAGTCTCAGTCTTTGAAATGTGTTCAGAGTAAACTGATCCTGATGGGGAGCATGGCTATGGATATGGGTTAGGTCATTCTTGCTTGTAAGCATCAAGGGGAAAATGTTTTATAAGATTTATGATACTGCTAGGGATTTCTGTCTCTCATGTCAGCCCTTGCAAGATCTGTGATGAAATGGTTATAGCTGTAGCAGAGATGTTTTTGATGATGGGAAAGGGGCTGGTAGCACATCCAGCCCACTCATTTTTCCTGAGGTTGTGTGCTCTTTCTCCAGAGACACTCTGGGGAGTGGACTGCCCTTCAGGATTTTGTGCTTTTTATTTTATTATNGAATCTTTATGTTGTTGATCTGCTGAGCTCTATTACAGCAAATATGTGTAGATCTTGTGAAGAAATCAGAATATAAACTAGACAACCTGCAGCAGGGTGTCTTGATATAGCAGCAATAGTATTCCTTGGAGGGGAAGGACAGACAAACCACCGCCAGCACTTTTCCTGATGACAGGAGATTATCTTGATGATTGTGACATGCAAATATAGTCCAGTCTAGGACTAATTAGTAGGAGCCAAGTGAATTTTAATTAAAATAAAAAAGCAGAGGCTTGTTTGTAGCTCTTGTCATCTTGTGTGAGCCATCCTAGTGCATTTGTTGAGTTTCCGGGTATCCAAATTAGCAAAAGCACTGTAGTGAAGGGACTGATTGTTCTAATAAACCACATATTATTGATAAGAATATTCAGATGAGGACAGGTTATTGATCGGTCCATTAATACTGAGCTGTGGTGGTTGTGCCAGGCAGCAGATAGCTCAATCACTGATCAAATAGGCAACAGTTAAACCCCCAGCACTGGCTTGGGGCACCCAAAACTGAGTTTCCAGGAGCTGTGTGGAGAAAGTTGTGCAAGCTGTAGGCTTGCAGATGATCAGATGAAAGGCAAGGCCATCCATGCCTGCTGAACAGAAAACTTGTGCATGTCATTACTCATGCCTGTAGAGAAATGAACTCCTTCTTCGGATGAGGCCTGAGGAAAGGAACCAGGGTGAGTGCCTGCTTGTTCCTTCTCTCCTTTTGCTTCAGGCCTGGCATGTGTGGGCAGTTGATGTTCTGCATACAGAGTCTGACGCATAAAAGACTTGTCTGATTCTCAGTGCATGTGATGTGGAGGATAAACGACGTGGGAAGATGTGGTGGTGTGAAATCTCACATTTCACTTCACTGGCAGCTGGAGTGGATTTTATTTTCATGCAAAACAATTGCTTGTTTTTCCCAATGACTCTTGGATTTATCCCTCATTGCAGTCATGGAAGTAAAAGCAGCTAAGCTTAGCTTGCTTCTTTAATATTTGGTTTTGGAAACTGGCAAATATTAGGTTTAGAGGTCAATTTACAGCACTAACATCTGTTGGTGGCCTCAGGAAGATCAGACAGATAGTGAAACTATTTTGCCTTCTTATGTAGTCATGAAGTACTTTTGGAGATTGAGTTGAGTCCTTGAAGGCTCCAAATCAAATAATTTCTTGGAAGAGGGATTTGTCTCTATGCTTGCACTGTGTTTTGTTTGGCTTTATCATGGGTTTCAGAATAGAAGGCTATAATCCTGTAACAGTGGTTATGTCCTTTACAAGAATGACAAATTCAACTATAAATAGACTGTTATTCTACTCTGAATAGTTTTGAAATGTTAATACATATTTTGTTATGAATTTGGAAATTGTATTGCTTCCTACAATGGCATTCTAGTAGGTATAAAATTATTGTGAAGTGTTTTTAAAAACATCTAAAATATTTTCTGGCACTTGTGGAGAATATTAAGATGGTGAAGTTTAGTCAAGTAATGTACTTTGTCGTGCTAATAGAGGGTAAAAATGTAGCAACTTTCATTGAGAGCTGAAATTTCATGTAGGCATTTGTAATACAAACACAAAGTGCCATGGTGGCTTGTATCTTATGATGAGCACAGCTTACAGCAGTACATCTTACATCAGTTCTGAACAGTGTGCAGTTTTGTTTGGTGTTTAGGCTTTTTTTTCCTTGTCTGCATCCTTTGTGTCTGTATCCCTCTTTGCAGAATAATGGGGAGGAAAAACGGGTAGCAGCTCTAAACCTCCTGAAAATCAGCTTACTGTGCAGCGCTGTGCAAAACGTAAGCAATGTTTTGAGAGGTTTAGCAACAGACAGGAGGAAAGATGGAGCCATAGGTCCAAAGTGCCAGTACACAATGGACGTCCATTTGGCCATCTGAAATCAAGAAGCTCCATCAAGTACCTGTATTCTCTAAGTTTACTAGTCAACAGAAACTGGAGCATGCTACTGAAAATCTAGGTAGACATGGTCAGCTAATATACCCAAACCTGTATACCCAAAGCTGTAGAATCATAGAATGTGCTGATTTGGAATGGACCCATCAGGATCGTTGAGTCCAGCTCCCAGCCCTGCACAGGACACCCCAAGAGTCACACCATGGGCCTGAGAACATTGTCCAAATGCTTCTTGAACTCTGTCAGGCTGGTGCTGTGACCACTTCCCTGAGGACCCTGTTCCAGGGCCCAACCACCCTCTGGATGAGGAAACTTCCTGACACTCTAACCTCCCCTGACACAGCTTCAGGCCATTCCCTCGATTCCTGCCACTGTCACCACAGAGATCAGTGCCTGGCCCTCCTCTTCCCATCACGAGGGAGTTGTAAGTGCAGTGAGGTCTCCTCAGTCTCCTCTTATCCAGGCTGAACAAAGCAAGTGCCCTCAGCCACTCCTCCTCTGGAGGCTTTCCCTCCAGACCCTTCACTCCTTTGGACGCTCTCTAATGGCTTAATGTGTGGAATTTACAAACTTCCCACTAAGGAAGTTGTATGTCTGTGGCATTAGATGTTGAAATCTAAGGGACTTTTCCTGTCCCTATCTAGAACTAAGGAGTTCAGATGTGGCACACTCTGGTCTTCACAGACCACTGTATCTAACACAATATTGAGGATCATCAAGATCCTCAACACAATAGCTGAATAAACAAACTTAGCTAGCAGAGTTAGCATTCTCCCTGTATCTTACAGCCTACTTAGCACTGAAATATGCTTACCAAATAAAAGGCCATGTTAGATTATCCAGGCAATTTTACTTTGAACCACTTGATTTCCCCTTTTCCCCAAGCGACCTTGAGGCAGTTGTGCAGCGGAAATCCCAAAACCTGAAAGGCTTTATGTGAGTTGCTATTTGACCTTTGTAAGTAAGTAAAGTCTGTTGATTAAGTAGTTCTTCAGTCTTAAAACTTTGTTAGAAGTGGTCTTTTTCATATGTCTCATGCTGATTCTCAGTTTCTTGTTTATATATGTTTCTATATTAAAGGGTAAGGAAAACTTGAGGATCCTTGGATAACCATTTGAGAAGTGTGGTCATTTTTAAGTCTGTGTTTTGACACCCCATGGATTCTTTAGAAAGGAAGGACTCCCATGTGTCCAGCAATAATCAGTAGTTTGTTAGATACATTTCAGTTTTAGTACAATTATTGAGTAATTTCAAGATGAGAACTGTCATCTGAGTTCTCTGTAGCTCAGATCTTTAGAACTTTGAGAAAAGACAGAACAATGGGAGATGGTCACTTCAAACAGAACAGATTTAACATCTTTATTTTTAGAAAGTCCCCTGTGTTTTTTCCTGTATTAAGATAAACATTGTTTAATTTATACAAATATACACAATTAATTCTTGGCTTTACTTTGTTCTGTCTTACTGAGAGTGATTGCTTGCATGTGGTGTGGTTACTGCTACGTCCTTTGCTATCTGAAAATAAAGATAAATCTTCAGTTGCTGTACTGATGATGTGTGAGATGATAAACAATGGACAGTAGCTGGACTTATTGCCAGTGCTCTGGCTGTATGTTACTAATGATTTAGATGTACTTTTTCTTGTTTTGTTCTGATGCCTTGCATGTTGCGAGGTTTTTGCTCATCACTTTTCCTTTATACTCAATAGAATGAAATAGCTTATGTGAAAACGTCAGTAATCGCTTAAAAGAGAACACCCGATGTACCTAGATGTAAAGTTAGCAGTAAATGCCACTGTTCCTCAAACTCAAAGATTGATTTATCTCTTTTTAAAAGGCTGAAAAGCAGTATCTGAATGAAAAACAACGTTGTGGCCTTTAGTATGAAGTGAAGCAAGCAGCATGTGTGAGCTGTGTGCCTCCCAGCCACAAAACTCCACCATGTGCCTCTAAACTCACTGTAGTGGGGCAGCTGTGTTCCTCCACAGGTCTGGGTGAACTGTGTCACGCTCTCTTGGCCTCCCTTGCTGACTTTTCCTCTCAGGCTCTTCACTTTCTTGCTCTTACAGAAATGAATTCTTGCACTTGAGTTAAACAGTGGCTGCTTTTCTGTGCTTTAACTCTTCATGTTCCCTTCCTGATCTTATGTCTACTCTGCGTTCAAAGCATGACTGAAACTGTGAAACTAATCACAGGGGTTTTTAGAATAACCCAAACAAACAGCAAAGCAAACAAAAAAACCCACTCACAAAACCCAGCCAACCCACCACCAAAACAGGAAAAAAAAACCACCCAAGAAACTTCCACGCAAGAAATACAAATATCTCAGCAAAACAGCAAACTTATTTCCACTTTCATGTCCCTCTTGAGTGTTCTTGGAGCACAGCTCACAACCTGCTGCAAATTCCAGTCCTCATTAAGCAAAGACCAAACGAACTTTTTTCTAAAACTTACCTTCCCCCACACCCCCAGTCCCCAGACTTGCAGTCTCAGATGACCATTTTAGTCAGGTCATCTTTCCCCTTCTCTCTTGGTGAAAGATCCTTTCTTTTCACAGCTTGTGGTCCCCTTCTGCCAGGAAAGTTTCCGGGCAGCCTCGCTGGCTGATAGAAGTGCCCTGCTGAGTGACTTGCTGTTCGGTTGCATTATTCCGGCGTTCAGCATGAAAAAATGGTTTGCTTGGATAATAATCACTTCTTTATCTACAGAAGCTACCCAGTGAATGGGTAATTATCAAGGTTTACTGACAATCTGCCCTTAGTCTTTTGTTAGCATTCCTTGTCCATTCACTCCAACTGCTTCCTGCCTTCCCTGTCCTGCTTTTATCTCTGATTCAAATGGATTTCATGGTCTGACACAAATACAGTCTCCAGTATCAAACAGACCTCATGCAATTCGCATGGCCAGTTACCCCAGCTAGGCACCATAGCAAGAAGCAAGAGGAGGGCAATGGACTGACTATTCTGGTTGTAAAATGTGTTACAGGTTACTTCATTGCTGGCATTTCCACCTTTAAAGAATGGCATATGTAATCTTGTGAGCTGCAAATGTTTCATCTTCTTATGTAATATAATTAATGTTATTAGCCATCAGTCACCTAAAACAGGGAACATGGATGGTCAAGTGAAGCTGGAAAAGACTCGGTTGTAGCAATTAGTAACATTTAGATAGTATCACTGTGAATACTTTGAAAGCCATTGTCACGCTTTGCTTTTCTGACAACTTAATTAGAGGTCTAGACCTTACTTGTGGTGAAGTTAATGAACACAGCATCTTTTGGCATGGCCTTCCAGGGCGCTGCCTCAGTCGGGTGCGGTGCAGCAGAGGTCAGCTGGCAGTGCCACTATGCTGTATCTGCTGAGGGCAGGCATTGGGAGTCACAGCAAGGAGCTGGAGCCACAGCAGCTGAAAGGAGCCCGGGAGGCAGCAGCTGCTGGCATCTGCTGAGCTCTGAATGTCCTGGGAGAAGCTGCTGCAGACTGGAATAAGCTGTTGCTGATAAGGTCAACAACATCCTGCCCTTCTGCAAGTGAGATTTTCACCCCCGCCACCCAAGCTTGCTGCTGGCAAATACAATCTCTGAATTACAGATGGGAAGGCCGGGAAAGGTGTAAGCTCCTTACCTACATACCACTGGTTATAGTGTTTTCAGATAAGCCATTCTTTCGGGAAAAACTGTCATCTGTTGTTTTAACTTCAAGGGATGTTTTGTTTAGTGAATGCATTCAGTACAATAAGATTGTTCTTATTTTTAAAACTCTCTTGGGAAGTCCAGCACATGTGGACTTTTGTGGATGACCTTGTGATGCAGTGGTGTTCAGTGTCTTTGCCATGCGTTTGTTTGTGACGCCAGTCTTTAAGTATTCCTTTCCTTTTCAGACACTGAGTTGCTGAGTTTGAAATTATCAGGAATTTCAATTTGTTGCTCAGCTTCCCTGCAGTTCTGATTTCAGTGGAGATAACATAACTCTGTCTCCAGTAGGTTTGCAACAATGCAAGGTCACTTAAATCATCTCCTGTAGGCTGCATGCCAAAGATAAAGAAACAAAGTTGTTGCCAGTTAATGTTTGCTCAGGTATTTGCTCATGGAAAACATTGTACAAGCGCTAAGTACAACTATCACTATATCACTATAACTTGTTATACATTATTTCTTGCATGATATGTGCTGGTAATCTCAGACAATTGAGGCTTAATATCCTGATATGGTGCTGATGAAAAAATGAATAGCTACCTTTTTTGAACATGTTTTGATTCCTCAGCTTCTCTTCTGGAAAGGAAATTGTTCACTTTATTACAGAGGAAACAATGTATAAAACAGCTAGTGCAAGCTTTAACTTTGTAAGAAAATAGGCTTCGATATGAAGGTTTCTCTTTGGACTAAAAATCTGTCAACTTGTCAATGTGCTACGTGTGATCCCATATATAAAGGATTTTTACTGGATGGCTTCAGCCCCAACGAGTATCCTAAGTACTTTATTAGTATCTTGCAGTGATAAAATTGGAAATAAATCGTGCACAGACAGAGCTTACAGGAGACTCGATAGCTGCCAGTGCAGTTGCTGTTGGTAACTGCTGCTGAAGTTCGTGATGGATGGTTTTGAGAGGTCGTCCTGATGGTGATTCCTGAAGGTGGTGTGAGCACTCTGCATTGGCTTGAGTATTGCCTTTTTTAATCACTGGTCATAAACTGGTGGTGTGGATCAATTTCTCAGCCTCACTTCATTAACACCGACCACACAGTGGCCTGTGTGGGAGTGGCTTTCCATCCTCAGCGTGGCTACCTCTGTGCTCCCAGCTCCTTTCTTAGGTTCCTGAGTGTCTCAGTATGAAAAACACTGAACTGTTACCAGGGAGGTGCTTCTGTGTGAGGCCCTACAGCACACCTTTCCATCTGAAAGCTGAAAATCAAGAATAAAAAGCGTGCTTGAGAGTGATGTTCAATGCCATCAGATGTTTGAATTTTAACATGCCATCCTTTCAGCTGTCAGTGTTGTATCTTAGGATTTATTAGGGATGACAGATTATCTGATCCCCTGCACATTAATAGGAAAATGTTTACTATTTTTAGGCATGAGTAAAAAAACACCTGTTTTATCCAAAAAATTGCACATCTTGAGCTTTGATCAGATTACTTTGTCTCTGCATATGTAATACCCATTATTGCTACCTGTACTGAACACTATACATGTTTCAAAAAACCCAAACAAACAACAAACTCTTCTCCCTCCCCCAAACATGAAGAAGTACTGAGTGGAGCACTGTCTGTGGTCTGTGAAGCTGAAATATGTGTTTCATCAATTTTGCATGTGTTCACAAGCCATTGTTATTGCAAAATGTTAATTGTTTGAAGGAAGGCTGTTGATAACTGTTTGGCATGGGGCCTACAGGAGTGGGGGGGTGTGTGTAGGATGGGGGTGGAGGTGAAGAGAACTCACATGTGCAGTCTTTTCTAGGATTATATTCCTCCAAATTCATTACACATGCATGTTTATCTTTATGCTGAGGTGCTTAGGTTTGGGGTTTTTTTTTACTAGAATGCTACATACTCAGTTGACTAACTTGTGTATTTACAGCAGTCTTAACATAAAACAAGCAAAAAACATCTCCAAACAAAACAAAATAACCCCCAGCTTTATGGGTGATGAAAAGTACCTGATTAGCTGTTGGTTTTGTTGCTCTTGTGCTATAGTAAAAACTTTCCTGAAGGCTGTGCTGTTATTTTGTGCTAACCTTGAGTTTGAAGTGCTCTGTGTGGATTGGCTCAGAATGTTACATGTGGAGACCTCTCTGACATAAAAGAAAACACTCTTTTATGTTACCTGAATGAGTGTATAACAGAACTGAAGCTCCCCAAAGGCTGTGAGGTGGATGGTGCCATGCTATTTGGATGAGATCTGAAAGTGAGGCAAGCGAGGAATCTTTAGATAGAGGGGGCAGTATGAAGAAGGGGCAGCAGAAATGTCTGGGCAGCTTGGAAAAGTGGAATGGGAAGGTTTGGGGCCTGCAGGGGAGGAAACGTAGTGGGTTTATGAAGTTAAGGTCTCCAGTTCTGCTGGCTATCCTGTACTCCTGGCAGAAGAGGGCATCTCCCATGTGCGTGTTTTCCAGGACAGACAAATGCGGCTGGTGCTGCATGATGGGTGTCAGTTCAAGGTGGCTTTTACAATGAACAGTAACAGGGAGTACCCATGTTTTGCATCATCCCAGCACAAGTTACCTCCCAAGTCTTTGGTGTATACTTAATGATGTGTGACTTGTGGGGTCAAAACCAGGCTAATATTACAAGAGATTCCAGAAATGTAATGTAATGCAACAGTCACTGCCTCTATTCAGAAATCTGGGTTTTCTGATCTGCTATGGACAGCAGTGCCTGTGCAATATTTTATTGCATGAGGCACTTCAAGAGCCCTTCTGACTTAAATACCTGCTACTTTCTTGCCAAATCCCGTGTACCCAGTGTCTTTCTGGCTGTCATATGTGTTCTCTGTCCTTTGAGATTTTTCTTCTCCTGAAGAAATGGACAGTAGGGCTACAATTCCATACTGAAATGGGAATTTGAGTGTCTGTTGTGTGCCATTTATTTTATTAGCTGTACCTTTAACTTTTGGAATGGATTGTAAAGTGCTGGTCTTTGAGCACAATGGGGAAGAAAAAAACCAGTTGGATCGTATCAGAGGAATATTTGAACAACAGTTGTTGCCTGCATACTTGTTTCTTCTGTGTGAACAGATTTATGCATAATTTCATTTCAATAAAACAAGGTCTGTAAATAGGTTTTTGTAGCTTGCATGAAATTGACATTCATCTACAATTACAATGATGACACATTATTGATGCCTTAGAATGGAATCTTTATTGCTTTAATGAAAAGACGTACAACTTCATGTGAGCAATAGAGTGGGATGGCTTTTAAACATCTTGGGTAGGATACATATTTTAGTTTATAAATAAGCATTACTCTGCTGCACAATGATGAAAAGAAGCTGCATGCATTCTTTTGTTTTCCAGGAGCAAAACAAAGTTTCAGGTACAGTAGTGTAATGGATGTTAAGCACGTAATTGCAAGAACAAATATAAGTGGGTTTAGGTATGTAGCAATCTCTAAAATTACTAATTTCTTTAACATCTCTTGAGTCACAATGCTTGAAAGAAGAAACACTAATTAGATATAGAACTGAAAACAGTCTAAAATGACTGCCAAATACAGATCTAGCCTAGCCACCAGCCTCTACCATATTCCTCTAAGCAGGAAAAGGAATTAATTCTCCAGCTCTGTGTGAAAAATAAAGACTTTCCTTGACACTGAGATACATCTGATACTACTGAGTGTTTTCAGGGTCACTTAATGGCTTGTCCAAGTTCAGTTCTATTTGTTTCTCAAGTATAAGGGAATCTTTTTAGCTGGACAGATAAGCAGGCAACAGTTTTTAGTTGAGGCATCATTAAGTCTTTACTTAACTGTGTTTGTGTGTAAGTGTTCATTTTAGGATACCAGAAAGGATATGGTTGAAAACTACAGTTAAGACGAGTTAAAGAATCTGTTCTTGTAAAAGAGTGACTCCATATGTAATAAAATGTTTTACTGTTAGCATGAACATCTCTCTGCATCACCAGAATCACTTCCAGAATACTCCAGGGTTCTCCATTCAATATCTGAGTATCTCCTCAGTGCAGCTTCCACACTATGTAAATATGAGGAGTAATTTGGGACACAACGTCCCAAATGGAATGGGATCCCAGACCAAATAGGAATGTGTTCATTCCTATTTGGTCTGGGATTTTAATGATAGTGTAATTATGGATTAATACAGTTACCACAGAAGCTTCTCAAAGGGGAAATTGACACTTTCTCTCAAATATTTCTTAAATATGGGAGTCAGTATTTGTATGCTTACTTGCTTGTACCAGAACACTGAATATTGGATTATATGTCAATAATGTTTCAACTTAATAGATGACTATTGAAGGAATATTCATGAAACTGCTTCTTGAAAATGTGGCCATTTTGTACTCTAAAGCTGAATGTTCTTCTGAAAGCTGTTCTGCTAAGGATTTTCAGCAGGCCTTAATCTTAACATTTTCCTGTAGTTTATTCTATTTCATGTTTCAAAAGTAAATTGGTGATTTCAGGTAGTATTGGATTGGATTTGTGTGTAGATTAAGGTTGATTCATCAAATAGCCTGTATTTAAATATCTTACATGACTGAATAATAAAAAAAGCTCAGAAACAGGTCAAATTCCAAACAAAAGATGTACTGTATACATAAATAACGATATATACACACACATATATTTATGTATAAATAAAGAGTGTTAACTTTAAAGGTTTTTATTTACAAGTAAGATACATTTTTTAACATCTGCTTTTAATAATAGGCTGTCTTCAAAGCATGGAATTCCCCTAATGCACAATAGGCAATGAGTCTCATTTTGGGTGGAGCCTGCTGCTTGGCTGGTCACTCATTGTCATGGAGTCTAAATCTTGCTTAGAGAAACAATTTTTTTTTTTTTTGGTGATGTAATTAGTGCTCTAGAGTCTATAAAAATTTATTGCAGTGCCATAGGAATAAAGACTATAACCTGCTGGATGTGCACTGACCCACCAGTATTTCCACTGCCACAACAGAGTGCAGTTGCTCTGTCTGTGTGCCACTTCCTCTGACAGAGCTGCCGTTCCTACTCTTGGTTCCAGGTGGTGTTCTTTCAACTTCTCTGCTCTCCTGCCCATACTGGGCCCTTCCTAATGATTCTTTTATTTTGTTTTTTTTTTTTTTTTAATAACTTCTAACCTGGAACACTTTCCTCCTGTTCCTCCTGTTTTTCAGGGTGTGGACAGCCTGTGGGGTAAGTTCATATCAGTGTAGCATCATACACTTTTCCTCACAAGCCCAGACAAAGAAATGTCAAGTTTTTGTGTATCTGGAGGAAAAAAAGCCATAGAGCATCAGGACAAGGTGTTTGGAGGGGGGTGTGTGTGTAGTTTTTTATTGTTTTTTGTTAAGTATTTCTCAAGGTGTGTATTAACATGAATTCAGTAATTCCAGAAGTTGTGTACAAACCAAGGGCTCATGAACAGGCAGTCATGCTGGAGAGGAGCTGACTGATGTCCAAGAGAAAGCCACAGATGTTGAAGTTGACTCTCCTGAGTGCAGGAGAGTGCTAACACCGGTTCAAATACAGCTTTTAACTGCACCAGATTGTTTTTCCTGGAGACTGAACACTGTTGTTGGTCCAGTTGTGTGCAACTTTCAGCTCCTTTTCCAGAGCTCATTCTGCTGTGATCACATGGAATACAGAAGGTTAACTGTCCTCTGTTTTCTTAGGATCTTGCTAGATTCAACTTGGAAGTAGTTTAGAGGAAATAAGCCATTGTCCTGATCGTTCAGAGGAGGAGGGAGAGTCATCAAGTTGGGAAGTCATGTCCTATTCCTAATTCAGCTGTTGAGAGGGATCAAAAAGATGTAGTGGATTAGATTTGGAAAGATCTGAAAGTAGGGTGGTTTTCTTTTCTCTCAGTAGCACTGTGTGAGTGGTTTGTTTGTTTGTTTTAAAGACCAACTCGGGCTAAAAAACTCAATAAAGACTAGCTGCAGTCTGCAAAGGGCAGTCTCTTAAGCCATTAACCTCTACAAAATGTGAGCTGGGAAAAGCATTTAATATGGAAAGTTTTGGCTGGTTTGGGCTGTTAGGGTGGGGTCTGGATAAGATGAGGCACCTCATTGCTTATCCATGTGATGTATGTAGTGAAGGTCCAATGGGGCCAGTACAGCTCTGAAATGGAAACCAGGACTGCAAAACTAAATGAGAATTTTTGAAAATACAGAAAATACAGTAAGAAAATATGTTTGTTTTTTTTCCTGCACTACTCATCTACAGAGTTTCCAAGTTGCAGTTCATCTTCAGTCATTGCTTAGGCCCTGGCTTAAGCCATCAAATCCTTGGGAACCTCTGATGCACAGCTTGCAGATTACTTTCATGTGGCTTTGTCTATGCCATTTCTTTGGGTTGGGCTTTTGTTTAAGCTTTCAGTGGTGATAAATGTGTGCAGGATCATTCTGGAGAGCCTGATCAGTACACAGAGCTGGTACTGATAATATATCTCCTTTCTTTTTCTTTTACTCAGACCAACGAGTGGAATAAGAATGACGATCGGCTGCTGCAGGCGGTGGAGAATGGAGACCCTGAGAAAGTGGCTTCACTGCTGGGTAAAAAGGGAGCCAGTGCCACCAAACAAGATAGTGAGGGCAAAACTGCGTAAGTCCAACCAAAACCTGTGACTTAACTCGTGGAAAACCCCAGCCCTAGATGCATGTGCCACTTCTGTGAATTAAAAACCGGATACTATCCTGAAAATGAAGGTTTATTTTTCTTCTGAAGCACAACGCATTCTGCAAATCTTCATTTGTAATTCTATGTTTAAAATGCCATTTCAAAATCATAAACCCATTGAGGTAACTTGGAGGTTAACAAACTACGGGGTAGACTGGGACCATTTTAGGACAGGGTATTTTCGAATTTCATGGCACACTGCAGATTGCACACTCCAAAAGGTATTAATCTTTGGGGATCTTTTTTCCCTTGGACATTACTTTAATAAGACAGAAATTAGGGTGTATTTTCATTCTAATGGGTTTGACTGAACTGAAACTATGGTGACAGAGTTTTAAAATCCTGCAGAGGCTAAAGATTTGCAAAGTGTTCCTTGTTTTGTTTGAAGTGTGCTAATGAAAGTTTTGTGTAAACAAGATTCCTTTTGCTATGTATTTCATATATGGCATTTTCATCTTCTGTTCTTCCTCTTGTTCTCCTGCAAACATTGTGAATTGTGGAAGATAAAAGATTCCACTAAGAAAACTACAGCCAAAAGATTGCTATCCTTACACTTTCTTCCGTATGGTACAGGAAGATGATTCGGTGGATAAGTGAGAAATAGGCGTCCTGTGACAGAACCATAACCTTGATAAAATTCTGGATAGATGTGGGCAAAGGAGGACTTGGAAGGGCACCACAAGGCAGTTTAGTCTTGGGAAGGGCAGCACAAAGCAGTTTATACCAAACTTTAAGTTCTAATAAATTACCTCTGGAATACATTTATTGAGTCATACCCTGCTTCTTTCTTGGTCTGGTTCAAATTCCTACATCTGCTCTATTTCTGCTCTGCATCTAAGGAAACTGAGTGATGGATTGACTCATAATAACCTGCAATTTCTCACTGCAGAAGTCCAAGTCATCAATTACGTCAAGCGGGCTTTCTCCTCCATACTTTAATAGGTTTTTAATTTTTAAAAGTTGCATACATATGTTTTTCTTTTGGCCATTGAATCCTCAGAATTACAGCTATATTTAGCATTTCATGTTTTTACAACTTCGGACCTCAATTATTAAGGTCTCCTTAAGCTGCACTCTGTATAGAGTGTATCCAGTGTAACACCTACTTTGCGAGTTTCATGTATAACTTGATACTATAGATTTTCCTTGGGAACCACCCAAGACGGAGTTGATCAGTATCTCTTAACTCTAAGAATGTAGCTAGGTATCGGTGCAAAGATTTTTCAGCTTTACATAGTTACAATAAAAAAATTCCATTTTCATTCTTTATTTGCAGCTATTAAGAAATCAGTAAACATATATTTATATGAATGATGCTGTTACTAATAATGCAGTTGAAAATACTTCTTTCAATTGCTTGGAACAAATGTGAGTTAGTGCTATAAAGATCTCTGCTGCTTCTTGTTCTGTATGCTCATTTAACTGTCATTTACTTTTAAAATTTTTTCTGTGTTGTGGTTTAAAAGGCAGCTTGAGAGGAAAGAAAAGCAGCATTGCTGTGATGCAGAAATACAGCATGTCAAGTCTGATTCTGTTTCCAGTGCTTTGGGAAATTTAGCAGACCTGCTCAGGTTATTTCTGTCTACGTTTTGAAAGATAGAGACTGACAGGTGTGGAAGCAATGACACTAACATGGAGAGATATAGCTACCAAAGGTGGCCCAGAAATGTTCTCCAGCATGTCTTATTAATACTGGGCTGTGTCTTGTTTGTGTTTTTATCCGTCCAGGTATTTTTTTGGTGTGCACAAAATGGAGTTCAGCCATCATTTCTGCAACATCTCCTACCTTTGCAGTGTGATGCCAGCGCTTCATTCCTGCCATGTGTCTGGGTGCCTGACACATGGCAGGAATGTGTCTGCCTGGCCTCAGGAGCTCTGCTTAGAGGAGTAGACCCTTCTGCAGCCCAGCACTGAAGTCTGTTGGTGTGCTGCAAGAGCATGGTGCTGGTTTGTTAGCTACCCCATCTGTAACATCAGCAGCTCCTGCGCTGGGAAATCGTGACCTACACAGGGCTTTTTGGGAGAGCTGTCCACCCTTGTGCTCAGATTTCACAAAATCACAGAATGGTTTGGATTAGAAGAGATCTTAAAGATCATCTCATTCCAATCCTCTGGCCACTCACACTTGGCCACTTTGCTCAAAGCCTAATTCAGCCTAGCCTTGAACACTTCAGGAATGGTTCTTCCACAACTCTCTGGGCAACCCCTTCCAGTGCCTCACCTCTTTCACAGTAAGGGATTTCTTATTACTACCTTATCTAAATCCACCCTTTTTCAGTTTGAAGCCATTCACTTTGTCCTATCTCTACATGTCCTTGTAAAAGGTCTCTTTCCAGCTTTCATGTAGGTTCCCTCTTAGGTACTGGAAGGTGCCACAAGGTCTCTCCAGAGTCTCCTCCCATGAGCCTTGCACATGGAAAATAAGGCAGTGAGTGGTGACAGCCAACATGGCTTCAATAAAGGCAAATAATGGCTGACAGATTTGTTGGCCTCCTGTAGTTGGGTCACAGCTGTGGTGCATGAGGGAAGAGCAACAACATCATCTGCCTGGACTTGTGCAGAACACTTCACACTATCCTGTACAACACTCCTGTCTACAGCCTGGAGAGACATGGATTTGTGGGATGGAACAGTGCTCTTTCTCGTGAGGGCAGAGTAGAGAGGCAGAATCACCTCCCTCAACCTGCTGCCCACAGAATTATTTTGATGCAGAGCAGGATGTGATTTTTGGGCTGTAAGCTGACATTGTCTGCTCATGTCCAGCCTTTTGTCCACCAGCACCCCCAAGTACTTCTTGGCAGGCCTGCTCTCTGTCCATTCTCTGCCCAGCCTGTGTTTGTGCTTGGGTTTGCCCTGACCCAGGTGCAGGACCATCACTTGGCCTTTTTGAACATCATGAGGCTCATGTGGTTTTGCTGGTTACATTTTAGGAAGTTGTCTGCAGTGCCATCTGGGAAGGGACCTCTTTCGATGAGTGTTCTGTTGATCCCTGTCAGTATATATTGATGCATTTGTTTATTTAGTTAGGATGAAGCTGACTAACCAGAAGAACGTGGTGGATTCAATTATGTGACAGAGTGCATAATGTGATTAAAGACTTTGGAATGTGTTTGAAAGCAAAAAGGAGAAACAATTACACATTGCAATACAGGTTTGTTAGCTCCGCGGTTGTCTGTACCCTTAAGGTGTAATGTGTTTCTTTTAAGACTTTTCTTTCTAATTCTTTTTGTTAACAAGCCTACAAAGAAAATTTTCAGTTCTGTCCAGATTTTTGATATATAATAATATAGTGCATTATTTTAAACCAAAGGTGGAGAGGATAATTTTTCATGCTTAGAGAGGTACATTTAAGTTTTTATTTTACAATTAGATGGCTTCCTATTATAAAATGCTTGAACTGAAAGGAACAGAGACCAGAACTGAGGGTATTCTTTATTTGTCCTGTTGCATGCTGTATGTATCATCCCACTGAGTCCTGCTATGATGTGCTCCAATTTTGGCTACGTTTTAAACATTACCAGCTGAATTTCGCATTCATGTCCTCTTTAGTCCCTGTCATTTAGGTCCTTTACCTTGTGACTTGTTGACATGCAATAAAGTGGAGGTGTTTAAAATAATGGGGTCTAGGTACCTCATTAATTTAAGGTATTAGGGTATTAGTTAAGGTAGGTATTTCTTAGAGGTAATATTTACAAATTTTCATTAGGAGGTTTAACTCCTCAGCAGTATCTCTTTTAAAAAAGGTATTTAAAAAAGACCTTGTCAGAGTAATGAAATTATAGTTTTTTAAGACTTGCTTGACTTTCCACGCCGTCACCCTGCCTTTGACTAAGTTCTTTCTATAAACAATAAATCACTTTTAGGGCCATGGAGCAAATCCACCTTTGGCATAAGTTGACACAGTCCCATTGTTGCTCCCACTTACATAGCACAGACTATTGCCAAGCATAGTTGTAATAGAACCTATCTGGAAATCTGACTCTGTCATTGTAGTCTTACTTTGCCAGATAGGTTGGTTGTTTTTTCTTTTGGTCCAGCTTCCTTAAACAACAAAATGGGGCTTTCCAGCTTGGAATTTGATCATTTAAATTCACTTAAACTAACAAAAAAAAAGGTTTTCAAAAAGATCCCTTTCAGGAACATAGGATTGGATTCATTCATGTGCTGCACTTTCCACAAGATCAAGTGTTCAAATGGGCTGTTACTTTAAGAAGCTACTGCCATTATTGAGGGAAGTGGAGGGATGGGAGTGGGGGAATGATTTTGGAAAGGCTTTACAGTGTATAAATGGTAGCACTTCCTTGTCCTCAAGTTATTTTGTCAGTGTGCCAGTCCATTACTCCCATGTTTGCATGTTTCTGCAAGGTACTAAACTAGAATTAAATGCTTTTGGCTATTAAGTGAAACAATAGATCTCTGTACATTTTTTTAAACTGCAATTGAATCAGTTGTTTAATAAAATTACTCTAACAATAGTACAAAAAAGCTTTAGAAACCTCTGCAAATTTGCTCTTTAAGGATATTTTCACAAAACTACTGCCAATAGCAGTTAATAGAAAAGATATATTTTCATTTGAAAGAGACTGTTCATGCCTTGGAGGCTGAACTAAAAATAAATTTTGGAGCATATTCCAACTGCAAATACTTGATATTTATTATGTACATAGTATTCATTTTTGTTTTCTTCCTTTCAGATCTTACTGTATAAGGAGGTGGGGCGAGTGGCATGTAGACTATCACTTTTCAAAAAGTAGATAGTATTTTAATTATCTTTGAGAGAGAATGTTTCCTTGTATGTAATAATATTTACCTTAAAAGAAGCTATTGGAAGAATACATAGAATGATAGAACAATCTGAGTTGGGTGTGACCCACAAGGATCATCAAAGTCCAAGTCCTGCCCCTGCACCATGTTGTAGGCACACAGTTTGTGGTAATTGGGAGTGGGGCTGTGGCCAAGCCTCATCCCCAACAGGCTACAGCTGTGTCAGACAGGTGACAGGTATTGAAGGTGATGAGACATGGAATGCTGAGGTGCACTGACCAACCACAAAAGGGCACACAGGTGAAACAGGTGTAACATCAAGGGTATAAAAAGCGGCACCAGAGAACAGTGCAAGCCAGCATGAGAGAAGCGAGAACGAGAGAGAATGAGTGAGAAGAGGCAGAAGCTTGCAACACTCCTTGGTGCTGCCAGTGGTTCCACCGTCCCTTCGCTGCCCCTCTGCTATAGCACCAGACATCCCAAAAGTGACACCATGGGCCTGAGAGCATTGTCCAAGCACTTCTTGAGTTCTGTCAGGCTGGAGCTGTGACAACTGCCCTGAGGAGCTGTTCCAGTGCCCAACCGCTCTCTGGTGAAGAACCTTTTCCTGATATCCAGCCTAAACCTCCCCTGACACCACTTCAGGCCATTCCCTCGGGTCCTGTCACTGTCACCACAGAGCAGAGATCAGTGTCTGCCCCTTTGCTTCCCCTCATGAGGGAGCTGTAGCTGCAGTGAGGTGTCCCCTCAGTCTCAGCCGCTCCTCACACGGCTTCCCCTCAGACCATAAAGCAAAGTAAGGTCAAGGGACCTGCTCAGGAAATTCAGTTTTAGGAGTAAAACAGGAGGATAGAAGTCCCCAGATTCCAGTGGGTGTGGCCAACACAATATCAGCTTTATCCCTGCCAATGAGGTAGAAGGAAGCACAGGCTTTCCTAGGCACTGGGGGGTTTGGAGAATGCATATTCCAGAGGACAGTCAGATTGTCAGCCCTCTCTATCAAGTGACATGGAAGAAGAGTGATCTCAAATGGGGCCCTGAACAAGAAGCTTTTGAGTAAATTAAGCAGGAGATTGCCCATGCAGGAGCCCTTGGGCCAGTCAGAATGGGGCAGGATGTGAGGAGTGTGCTGTACACTGCAGCCAGGGAGAATGGTGCTTCCTTGAGCCTGGGGCAGAAGGGACCTGGAGAGACTCGAGGATGACCTCTTGGCTTCTGGAGTCTGGGATTCAGAGGATTTGAGGCCAGCTATACCCTAACTAAGAAAGAGATTCTGGCAGTTTATGAAGGGGTTTGAGCTGCCTCAGAAGTGATGGGCACTGGAGCACAGGTTGCAGAGCTGAAAGCCATGCTGCTGGCCTTACATATTGCTGAATGAGAGAAATGGACAGTGCTCTACCTCTACACTGACTTGTGGATGTTGGCAAACACTGGTTGTGTCTGCACCGACAGAAAAGGAAGAATTGGCAATGCAGAGGGAAACCCATCTGGGCTGCTGAACTGTGGCAAGACATTGCTACCCAGGTAGAGAAGTTGGCTGTAAAACTGCATCATGTAGGTGCACACAAATGCAAGAGTCAGGCTACTGAAGAGCTGTACATCGATTTGACCTCTGAGAAAAAAAAAAATTACTTTTATCACAGTGTTTAATTTCTGATGGTCCAGATGGTCACAATAATGTCTAGGTTTCTGAACATGGACATAGTAAGAAAGACCACAAGGATCTCAACCTTTGTTTTATCTCTATCCAACAGATGGCTGAAATCTGGTTCTTATTCCAAAATTTCTTGTAAAGTTTATTTCTGTGGGAGATCTGGCTGTAAAAGCTTTTGTCTCTCTAAATATTTTCTAAAGTTCTTTTTAGGTTCAAATCATGATTGTTCATTTTTTGTCCCCTTCCTTGCCCTGCAGCATTTGCTAGGGATATAATTTAACTAAGGTGTTGATATTAAGTTTCCTGAAAAATTGCTTTCCACTTTAGACAAATGCTCAGAAATGCTAATGAAACTCTAGGCCATGGTTGGATGAATGTGTCCACTGCCAGGATACTAAATTGGGCTAATTAACTTTCTATTATGTTCAGTGTGAGCTGATTGTTAATGTATGGTGAGAGGGAATGCTTTTATCTCCACAACAGAGGAGCAATACTTAACTTTGATTTTATAATCAAATCATGGCGATACATGAAAAAATCCACACTGCCTACAAGCACCACTGTATTGACAATCATGCAGACTTTTAAATGAGATCCATGCAGTGGAATTCATGATAGTGGTTTGTTCCTGGCTCTTGACTGAAACTGTGTAGACCATTTTTGATGGTTTTGACCCCTCACTTGACTCTTCCAACTGGAGTTGGAAAATGTCATGGTTCAGTTTTTAGTTCTTGCCTACACTTTTGACAGGATTTGAAATCAACAGCATCTAGGCTTTATTATACACAGTTTTAAACCAATTTTTTAAAGATATTTTAGCATTTTTATACCTTCATGTTATTAGGAAAAAAAAAAGAGGCCATCTTCTGAAGAGGCAGACATTAATCATCTTTTGTTTTATTTCAGTTACAAAGATCCTAAACTTTTTACTTTATCTCTTTAGTGATTTCCTATTTTGTTGTAAATCAAACAAATTCCATGTATTTAAAGAACAAACTCCCTATTCCATATAAAGTTCTCTGAGCATCAAGAAGCCTCCCAATGGATTTTGCATCTTACATGCATGGGGCTTCGTGGTATCTAAAGTTCAAAGACAAAACAATCAGTCTGCAATTTCTTGAGCCAGCTTGTGTCTTCTGTACATCGATTTGACCTCTGAGAAAAAAAAAATTACTTTTATCACAGTGTTTAATTTCTGATGGTCCAGATGGTCACAATAATGTCTAGGTTTCTGAACATGGGCAAAGAAAGACCACAGGGATCTCAGCCTTTGTTTTATTTGCAAATATTTGCAAATATTTTTGCAAATATTATATTGCTTTTTCACACAGCTGATGGCTATTCTTAAGAGCTTTTGTATTTTATTGGCTTTTAGTGGGGCTGTTATCTCAGAGACAAGCAAATCCTCTTCTGAAGGGCCCTTGTACTCCTGTTTGGGTAGCCTGTGAGCCTCCTGCCCACAGGCAGGATCAGCCAAACCTGTAAGGCAGCATCAGGCAGCCACTGGAATTCCCTGTTAACGCAGCTCCATTTGCAGAGTTGCCAAATACCCAGATTTTGCCAGACCTGGCCAGCTTTCAGCAACAAGTTTGTCAGTTGCTTGATCAGAGCACAGCCTGGATGACTGGGAGTTTTTGTATGCCTGGGTTGAAACAGCTGCAGTTTGGCTCACGTGGAGGCAAAACCCAGCACCCCACTTTCCCATGGGGAATGCTGTGGCTGCTCCCTGCACTTGTCCCATCTGAGCTGGCAGGAGAGCCATGAGGGAAGCGTGCCTCTCATGGGTTGGGCCAGAATCCACCTCTTCAAGGCTGGAGGGGACAGGGTTAACGCTGCAGTTGTTTTTTAGATTTATATCTACATAATGGGCTGCAGTTGTTTTACATGTTTTTCAAAGACTTATGCAACCAAATGAGCTATTTGTGTAGATTTTAATTATACCCACTGGCTGTTACTGGCTTAAAAATGTGCTCTAATCTAGGAAGGGGAACAGACGGCCGAAACAGAGCAATGTGCAAATGTTGAATTTACTTAAGCTTTTTTTTAAACTTCAAACTGAGGTCTCAGGCAATAGACTGCGCTGGTGGCTGCTTATTTACTGGACTTGTGTTTCACTCTGCTGTTCTGCTGCCTTCTTTATAGGTGCATTCTGTGCTAGGAAACTGCTGAAAGGTAGCTGGAAAGTGACTAAAAAATTTAGAAAAGCTCTGAAGTTGCAAATGCCTGTGGCCCAGCCGCTAGTCCTCTTCCAAAATATGGAATCTTAAGTAGTATAGCTGTTCTGAAATACAAAATAAAAGTATATTGCCATAATAATCCACAGAGTTTATTTTAAAAAAAAATGAAGTGGTCATATTAACCAGTGGTCTTTGAAGAATGTGTTACAAGTAGATTAATTACTATGAGTAGATATTATTGCACTTGGTTTGCAATTATCCCATGAAGTAAGAGAAGTTCACTTCGTACAGCTTAATAAAAAAATAAGTACATCCAAACAGTTGCTTCAAATCTGAAGAGATGGAAAGTATCATGAGTGTAAAAGGTACAGAAACATCAAGGACAACATATCCTGAGCTATCCCTTGTCATTATCCCTCAGGTTCATAAGGATATTTCTGCCCATTGGTTCTTGGAGCACTAGATGCAGTTCTTAAGTCTTGCTGGATTTTCATGCTACAAAAATATTTGGTTTATATTAACCTTTAATTCAATTGCTCTCACTCTTCCAAGGCTTTTCCTGGCCTCTTGTTATGCCAACAGGGTTTGGGATTACATTGCTCTAATGTTCATGACTTCCCATATACAAAGGTGATTATCAGCAATTGCCGACCCACAGGCAGCAATACCAAGTGAGTTGTGTTGGAGGATGTAATCATTTCTCTCATTTTTGGGCCTAATTTTAACTTCAAACTCTGTTGGGCCTTGAAAGGGCTGAAGATGGCTAGCTGATTTTGCCCAGCTTCATGAAGAAAGTCATCTTTACCTGGGCACATCCTCAGAGATTTCACACTGTGCTAGAAAGATGATGTAGGGCATGTATACTGAGAAGGTAACTGAGCACCTCTTTGGACTTTATACATAGGATATGGTCTTAAAGAAACTATCAGAAGTAATTGTCCCTACTTGTCTGCCTTGCTTGCTTTGGAGGCTCAGGCCACGCTGCACAGATTTCTGGGCTCTTTAAGCTTTTTGAGACTTTGTATTTTGTCATACTTTGTTAATTTTTCTACCCTACAACTCCAAAAATAAAAAAAGTATGTCTAAATTTCAGACTTTCTGTCAACACCTAGGAATGCCCTGAAGCTTCTGCTTGCAGAATCTCTGTTACATTTCGCTGACATTAGTTCCCGAGGAATTTTAAAATAGACATTGTGCAAGAAACTTTATGTGATAAATCTAAATTGTGAGCACTTGTGCTTACAATTAATGGTACATGGAAAGAAAGTCCATACATTTCAGACTTGAAGTGGGAGTTTGTGTTAATGTGGTAATAGAGTTCGCCAAAGAAAACTGTATGTGCAAATGGAACTGCTGGAGCACAACCTGAGAATGAAAAGTATAAAGCTGCTGGGATCCTAGAAATCCCTCTGAAGAGCAACTGGGTGGATATCTTGCTGAATTTGAAGGCTAAAATCAGGAGTCTGTAGCTTGCCAGCTTCTGTGTTGCATGATGCAATTGCTTCTTTTCTATAAGAAAACAGCCATTAAAGAGGCTTGCCTTTTGTTAATGTCCTATAGCTTGAGGTGTGTATGATTGAAACAAGACTTTTCATGTCTTGTTTCAGCTATGATGCAAAGCTGGAAACTTTATATGAAAACTGCATTGTTTTGGTTTCAGTGGTGGGTTTTTTGGTTTTGTTGGTTTTTTGAAAGCTGTCCCAGAATACATGCTAACGCAGAAGGGGCATGCAGCATTTTTATCAGGGTGTTCTGTGTGGGCAGGGCAGATGCCATCTCATATTAAAATAGAAGTACACAGGCTGTGTGCAGCACTTCACTTTACTGTGGCTAGGGCTAAAGGGGAGAGAAGGGAAAATAATCTCACACAGCTCCTGGTAAATCCATACCTGCCTCTGTCAACTCCTTAAAATCTTGCACTGCGCTCTAGAAGTTGTTTGCAGCAACTCATTGACTGAATGTTTTAAAACTCTGAAAACATAATTTTCCCATCTTGTACTGGTGCCAGCTCTGATTTGAAAACAAAATGTATTTCCTTTCTTTCTCCTAAGATAATTTTTGAACCCTTTTGGCTGTATGTATGCAAGTGACAGGGTAATGATATGGAATTCCACCATTATTGAAAAGCCCATTTTTTACAGTTGCTCTTGGGAGTAGGTAAAATGGGTGTAGTGTGAAGCTGTAATTTTTATTTGTTTAAAGAAAATTATAAAAATCCCCAAAGAACTGTTAAGTATTGATAGTGGTTACCTGTAGATGTCCCATTTTCTTTTAAGACAGTCTGATCTGCCAAACATCAATATGGCTCCTCCATAACTAAATGACTGGTTCTCCCTACAAAAACATACATTGTCTCAAATGAATGACAGTATCTTGGTAGTGTAGTCAGGAAAAGATGAAGATCCCTTTGACTTTCATAGCAAAACATTCATGGTTTAGTTTTAGGTTTAAGGTGAAATTCTACACGCTGGTCCTTATTTTTCACTGACAGATTGCATCTGTGCTGTGTGATGAAACAGTGGAGGGCAGCTTTGGTTTTCACCTGGTTTTGTCTCCTGTGCCAGCTCACCAGCCACACAGTTACCTGCCTGTGCTGATGCAAGGAGAAAGCACAACCCAGAGAGGGCTTGCAGAGGAAGGCAGAGGACACCTCCAGTTTCAGGACTGTTATGGAGATTTCCCAATTTAATCT
Organism: Leptocoma aspasia; assembly: GCA_013399835.1. Taxonomy (NCBI): domain Eukaryota; kingdom Metazoa; phylum Chordata; class Aves; order Passeriformes; family Nectariniidae; genus Leptocoma; species Leptocoma aspasia. Next base: position 563,219 of record VXAX01003607.1, read on the forward strand.
GAGGGTGGTAATTTTTCTATTATTAGGTTCAGGGTGTGTCAAAAAGGGCTTACTTTCAAAATTGTTTTAATGCTGATAAAATCTCAAGCCCTTCACAGACCAGTAAACTGCATTCTTCTACAGTGACTGGTCATGGTGCTACATGTGAGAGGAGATCACACTGGACTTCCTCCTGTGTGACACCAGGTAGTTTCTTCATGCACAGAATGTGCTGCTCTGGTGGTAGCTCATGGCCCTTTCTCCTTCAGGTCAGTGTCATCTGGACATTTTATGAGTTTCCTGGGTGAAAACCTGCTGAGGTTTTTCTTCCCAGGGGAAAGGTCACTTTCTCAGCACAAAATTCTATAAACATATCTCTGAGCTGTGTTTTCAAGGACACGAGGTGTTGTTTGTCTGCCCTGTCTCCCAGTATGGGAGGTGTGGGTTTTCTCTCTCTCAACCAATGATGTGGAGAACTGTGATCATTGAATTGTAAGCATTCTAGCATTCTTGTACAGAGCATGAAGAAGTAAGCATCTGAGCTCTGTACCTGGGCAGGCAATAGCCCAAGCCTTGTGAACAATGGAATGATTTTAATAAATCATATTAAGCCTTCCGATATTGGAGTCAGAAAGTTCTGTTTCGCCATCAGGCCAGCAACAATAAGGTCAGGAACTTTGGTGCTTCTGCCACTCAGCCTGTGGTGGAAAGGAATAAAAAGCCAGATATCATCCACTGTGTTTATTTTAGCAGTTGTTATTGATAGAGGAGCTGAGGCCTTGTGGGAGAGCACTGTGAGCTAGGTGCTGCTTCTAAAATATATAAAAGATCCAGTTAGTTCAGAAAGTCAGCCAGGTTATCAGTAAGTCACTTTGTGGCTGAGATAGCTGGTGAATTGCTTGCCTGTCTGATCTGGTAAGCAAAGCTTAAATATGTTCAATTTCTATTTTTTTTTCTTTTATTTAATCAGCAATACAACATCTCTAGGCAGCTCTGTGTCTTTATTATCCTTGTTTGTTTGTGTAAAGGTATTGGTTGGTGGGGAAACTATAAATCACCAAATAGTTGGAAGGCAAGTTAGACTTTTTAAAAGTCAACAAAGGGTTGACATCCACTAGAAAATGAAGAAGAATGATCTGCCTTGGGGAAGGATGTTTTTACTCAAAATAAACCTTGACAATGAGTGTATATGACTTCATAGTGGTTTTCAAACATTCTTGCACTTAAAATATTTTCAGAGCACTCAGATTGAAATTACAGAGAACAATAGTATTATACGCTTGCATATAAGTTTGACTGGGTTCCATGTTTGTCATAATAGGAAATAGCAAATACAATATTCACTTAGCATCCATAATTCAGCGATATTCTTTATTGGCTTTGGATTTTGGTAAGTAGTGTGTTGAAGTACTTTTAGGCCCTGGAGAAAATCTGTGTTACAGAGAATGCTAATTCTGCCCAGAAAAAACTCTGGAGCATGACTTTGCCAAACAGAGATGGAACCTTCTGATTGGGTGTAATTCTTCTGCTTTTTTCCCCCCCTGTTTTTCTTTTCACAAATGATAATTTCCTTGTTAGAAGGTTATTGTCTTAAATTAAGATTTGATATTTATTTTTTCTGATTTTATCATGTTCCTCTTTACTTTTGTAGCACTTCCCCTAGATATATGGACCACCCAGTTGTTTTAAGCCAGCTGTCAAAATACCATTTAGTAAGAGGATTTGCAGGAAGCAGCTCTGCAAATGGTTAAGCAGAGAACCTGAATATACCAGACCCATGTCTTACTGCTAATACCACCTTAGCAATTGCCATCAGCTACAGTTTTACAAGTCTAATCCCTAAATGTGGATTATTTCTGTTCTTCTACTTATGGTGTAATGATTTGTAAAGAAAAGTTTTATGTGAGGTGAGTAGTAAAAATTACAGTCCTTTTTAGTTTGAGTTGGACTGAAATTGAAATAATTCCTGAAAACACTCATTCTTGGTCTTTTGGCAAAGACTGGCTCTATCTGAACTCTTGTGCTTTGTCTGTCAGATGCTGGTTAAAGAAGTCTTCATTCCGTTGCTGGTTTAATATTATGACCAAAATGTGAAAAAGGTAATTTGCACTGAATAAGGCATGGGCTTGTTTAGGACAGATGTAAGTGTTTCACCCTTTGACGTCTCATATTTGTAAAAAAATCTGCTGCTTCAGAGTAGTTCAGGGATGTCATACACAGCTGTGCCCTCTGTTCAGGCAGAAAACATCATAAAAAGCATCTGTCAATGTTGGGTTTTTCTTTGAGTAACATTTCAGGTCAAGAAATTTGAGGTCCTGACAAAATTTTGAGGTGGTAGCCTTGTAGCTGTTCTTCAGTTGAACCTGAACCTCATGAAATGAGTTTACTCTTACTCTAAAAGTCTGTTTACTCCAACTGGGCTTTGCATTCCTCACAACGAATATAATTGAGTAATTATGAGACCTGTACATTCCCAGTAGGAAAAAGCAGTGTCAACCTACTGATCTTTTCATCTGCTGCAGAGGTGGGTCTTGAACCACTGGGAATGGTAGCTGCTCCTCTGCTCACTGAAATGTCTGGATACAATAAAAAGAGACCATCCCTTTCCTCAGGAAGAACAGAAATGTTTTACAGCAATAAAATAAATCTATCTCAAATCAGTTCAGGCTGGGCTATCAAGATGTGGCTCTAAGTGGCAATAACAGGCTTATCTATTGTGAAGGGAAAATGAACTATGTTGTAATGGGATTTTCAGCTGAATGAGAATCCAACCCTCAGTGTGGCCCTTGGTCCAAATCAAGTCTTACATGTTTGTTTTTGTTTACCTAAGTCATTGCACAACCAGGAAATGGGAGGAAAAGTTGTTTGCTTTCATATCAAGGAAAGTTTATTCATAGAAGATGCAAGCAAAATGCACCACTCCTTAAGGCGTCCAGATGGTGAGAACTCCAGTGTTTGGAAACCTGCAGTTTTTGCCTCAAATATTTTAGGAAATTATGTAGCTTGTTAAGAATTATTCTGTACTGAAATGAATGTCTACAGTCTTCCTTGTTTCAAGAGCCTTGCTACATAGGACTCCTCAGTATCTACTACTCAAGTGTTTGGGTTTGGGGTTTTTCTTTGTTTGTTTTGAGTCGGCTCTTTTGTTTGTTTGGGTTTTTTAACTAAAAAAAAATATTAAAAATACCCCACCAAAACCAAACCAAAAAAAAAAAAAACCACATAAAAAACCCCAAACCAAAGCAGGGGATATTAACTTTAAAATCAGAATTGCTTCTTAAGGGGAAGGGTTTGTCCCACACTCTGTAAATAGTTTAGCTTAAATATGACTGTAATAGGTTCATTCCATTCTGGAGTTGTTCTCTCTGTAGAGCAGGACTCTGTTTACTAAATCAGCAGTTAAGTAACCATATCCCCCATTGCCCTCCAATTGCTTTGAGACTGTTAAGAAAAAAATATCTCACTACAGGTTTATGTGAGAGATGGTACCAGAACAAGGATGCAGAGAGGAGACACACAGCAAGCCGTTCTTTGTGAAATAAAACATCTGTGTGTGTGATGACTTGTTGAGAACTGCCATGGGAATTGTTTTTGTTGGTGGGATTCATATGTTCATAGGAGCATAGCCTGAAAATAAGTTATTTTTAATTTTCTCTGATTTTTTTTGCACTCAGATTTTACCTAAATAAAACTTCTTTAGCACTTGTGTGTTCATGTTGCATTTGGCACCATCCTACAAAGTCTGTCCATAAAACCTCAGTGCCCCAGATTTAGCCAAGTTATTATTATTCAGGTATTTATTATTACTGTGAATATTGTCAAATGTAAGTTAGCCAAGTGTGTGCTTCATAATCTTCCTAACACATGAGTGAATTTGATTGTATTTTGTGTTTACACAAATGTATCTGAACATGTTTTGGTATTTTGCTGGTATGTTGTGCTGGCTAAATTAGAGGTGTTGGAATTTGTCAGACTCCTCTTGTGTCCCTCCCCCAGTCATTTTCCCAGAGCCTGAGAAACCACTTCTTCCAAAGAATGTTTACACAACTTTGCACTGGTCACCAAGTACATGAAGTTTTGATTTTGAATGACTGGAGAACAGACAGCAGCAGCGCTGCTTGTGCTCTTGGAAGTGTTGACTCTTCAGTTTGTTTATGGCAGTAGACTTTGCAGGATGAGCACACAGAATGCTTTTATATTTGCAGAGAAAGGTTCAAGGCTTGAGTGCTGCCTGTCTGCCATTTGCAATCAGCAGCAGCCAGTGTAGAAGGAAGGACTCCTTCTAGGAAGTGAGGTGGTTGCTGTACTTGATAGATGACTCTGTTGCAGGACCTCTCCTGTTTTGATCAATTCTCCTCTCTTTGCCTAATGTTGTTTGTAGGTCTCTTTCTCTGCTGGGTTTTCAAGAAGGCTGCAAAGAAGTCTATGGCTTAGAGAAACATGGTGTTCCAGTTTAGAGACTCTGTGTATGAAACACCCATTTCATTCCTGCCTGTTGTTCCAAGTTTCCCTGGTTAGCAGGCTGAACTTTCAGTGTTAGCTTTAACACTTAAAGGAAGCAGTTGTTCAAAATATAAACTCCTCAATACAGTGGTTGATGTGGCTCCATGATTTATGATGTTTCTTTTACATTCCAAGGGAAAATCCCTTTTACACAGGGGTGCATAATCTTAAAAATGAATGCCTCCTTCAAAAGATATTAGAAACCATCCCAGGAATACTGGCTCTTTCAGTTTGGTGCATGTTTGATGATGGTCCTAACTTTCCACACACAAAGAAATAGTAATTAGAAGTGTTTTGTCTTGATTTTTTGTTTTACATTACTCCCACTGAAAAACTGCTCTGTGTGCATCAGGCTGATGTTGGTAGAACTCACATGGTAGCAGGATGTCTGCCCATATCTTAAGACTTGACGACATTGGCATGCTATGCATCAGGAGGATATAAACTTCTCTGTTTTCAGAAGCTTTTCCTTCATTTTTGCTTCAGGCCAAAATGAAGTCAGTAGCATCTCTGTAGCACTGCTTCTGTGAATCTTGATGTGCCCAGTCTGAGAATGTCAAACATAAAATTTCAGCTGTAAAAGGGCTTGAATTCAGTATCATTTCTTTGGTTTGTTCTGTAATTACATCTTAGGTAATTGATGCTTGGAAGTGCATCCTGCTGTGGTTTGGTTGGTAACATCTGCAGTTTCACACTGTTTAAACAGGCAGGTGCTTGGGGTGAACAGCAAAGCCACAAGTGGAAGGAAAAAACATCTCTGGCAGAGTATCTCGCAAATATCCAGTAGCTTTGATTTCTTCCAGGTGATAAAGTGTTTTCCCTCATCCATACAGGAAGGAACGACGAGCTTTATAAAGGACAGTGCAGAAGTACCACTTGATGTAGTTTAATTAAGGAAATGCAGAATCATGTTTTAGAGGAACTAAATTTTGTCCACTGAAATTGGAAAATCTAACAAAATCTGACTAAATCTAACTAAATCTTACTACTCTGACTAAAATGTCTAGAACAAACTCAGTTATTGTGACTGTTTTATTTATTAATTTCCCAAGCCTAGGCATTGTTTGGGGATATATTATATCACTAGGGACATATGTTTAGAAATCATGTGGGACTAAATGTCCATAAGGTATGTGATACAAGCTGATGGGACAGCAGGCTGTGTAAAATCACAGAGTCATGGGGTTGCTCAGGTTGGAAAAGACCTCTAAGATCCTTGAGTCCAACCATTAACCTAGCAACCCACATCCACCACTAAGCAGTGTTCCCCCACCAGTGCAGCACATCTACCTGTCTCTTGCATATGTCCAAGAGCCTTCCAGGGATGATAACACCACCAGCTCCCTGGGGAGCTTTTTCCAGTGCTTGACAAACCTTTCAGTCAAGAAATTTTTCCTCATGTCCAAACTAAACCTCCCCTGGAACAGCTTGAGTCCGTTTCCTCTCATCCTATCCCGAGTTACCTGGGAGAAGAGACTGACCCCCAGCTGGCTACACCCTCCTGCCAGGCAGCTGTGGAGAGTCATAAGGTCCCTCCTGAGCCTCCTTTTCTTTAGACAAAACATCCCCAGCTCCTTCAGCTGCTCCTCATAGAACTTGTTCTCTAAATCTTTGCCAGCCTCGTTACCCTTCTCTGGACATGTTCCAGCACATCAACATTTTTCTTGTAATGAGGGTCCCAGAATGAACAAATTTTTTGAGCTGCAGTATGGAAGTATGACTACAAAGTCTTTTTTATGTGCCATCTCACTTCCAGAGCTGTTATCTTCCTGGGAGGAAATGGAAGGATGCCAAAAGATCTAAGGACAGGGAGGAAGGAACTTGCCAGAATGCAGTTAGTGAATGAAAGAGAAAAGATACCTTAATAATAATAAAAGACATGTAAATGCTCTCTTCCAGTTTTCACCTGGCAGCCACGAAAGGGCAAGCAGAGTGCCTCAGGATCATGTTGACACATGGTGCAGATGTGACAGCCCAAGATGGTGCAGGTATGCCTCTCTATACAAGTAGCATGATACACTCAGTTTGCTCATGTAGTTATTGATGTGCAGAGTGAAAATAGATTTGACAGCTTTGCTTTTCTCCACACACCCTGTAGGAAAAGCAGTTGTAACACTTGCAGGTTTGGGCATATTTGCTTTCCTGCACAGAGAATCTAAAGTCCTTAAAAACTTTTGTCCTAATACTATAAATTTCAGCATTTGTAGTGGACTCCAGGTGTAAAATAGTTGGTTGATTTTTTAAATTGTTATTTGTAAGTGGAAAAAAAGAAGAAAATAATTATCTGCTCCCACCTCTTCTTATTATTACAGGTTGCATCAAGATCTTCAGTTTTGCTTTCATGTTTATCCAAGCTATTAATCCCATTAACTTTACAGGGGTTACAGTAAGACCTTTCTTCAAGATTATGACACAGTGAAAACAGCTGATACAGGCCAAAACAGAGCTGAGAGTTATTAAGTATGATGTCTCAGTTCTCAAAAGTCCTGTGCTTAATTACTGCTCCACTAGGAGAATGATGGGAGCTGAATTTGAAACTGGCAAACTCTTCTTAATAGATTTCACATCTGCAGAATGCTGCCATTTTCTCTGGCTAGCTGAGCCACCTGGATGACCTGTCAGCATTCTGTCTTTCCAGTAATGATCTGTAATTGCTGGGCTCATGGGTTCTGCTTTGCCACTTACTGTAGCCTGAGGGAATCTCTGTCATACGTGGGAATCATTTGCCTCTATAATGAAGTGTCTCTGATACTGCAAGGCATTCATATTTTACATAATGGTAAGGGAATATATGTACCTGATGCAAACTATAATTCCGAATTCATGCTTCACCTTGCCTGATGATTTATTGGTCACGTGGGTAGTAAAATGTTGCCTGCCTCCTTCCACCTGAGAGTGTCAGCCCAGTACTCTTTAGTGAAATCCTTCTGTGTAAAAGTCACATCATTTGCAATGAGAATTTCCTGTCACAAGTGTCTTTGTCTTTAGTGAGTACTAAATCCTGGGTCCTTCTTTTCTTAGTTGCATGGATAATTTTTTCTTTTGCCATCTTGTCATCTTCAATTTTTTTCAGATGCTCTGTAAGATGAAGCTGGAGGAGAGATTTCAGTGTTTCATCATAAATCCATAGTCAGTAAATCATGGCCTTGCATAGCTAAATATGAATTCAGTGAAATGTAAACCAATTTAAACCTGTGTTTGATGGGGAATAGGGAATCTGTGAGGTGCAAACTAAAGCAGGCCTGTGTTTAGGTCTTCTATGTGCACTTCATGGGTGATACAAACTTAATATAATTGTAGATGGTGAATTTGGCAGGTTTTGCTCTTGATGCTGGGTATGTTTTCATTGCCAAATAGCAAAAACCATGAAGACACAGACAGACATCTGTGTGCAAGGGAGGCTGTGTAATATTGGAAAATTGTCTTCTAAGAAACAAGACATACTGTACAATCTTAGACTTGCTTCTGCCAAAGTGTAGTCTGACACAATGTTTGTGTCACTCCTTTATATGAATTAAGATTTAAGATTATTCTGTTACTTGCCTGAACAGCAGGTAGTAAAGACATTCTGCTTGATGTAGGTTTTTACTTTATTTTCTCTACCCTTACTTTTTATGTGTTGTGATAGGAACAAGACAGGTAAGTCAAAATTTTGCATTTGTCATGGAAGGTTTTATTCCTGTGCTTTGGCATGATTGAATAATTAATTTGCTTTGCTTTTATTCATTTAGGGCACAGTGCTTTACATCTTGCAGCAAAGAACAGCCACCCTGATTGCGTTAAGAGGTTACTTCAGGTAAGAGAAAAATCAAATTAATTTTGACTTTTTGCAATTTTCATTTGGTTCCATTAGACTCATTTTATGCTAATAATCTGCACCACACTTCTAGACTGTTTTATCTCCTTGGCATCAAGAGAGGCACATCAAGAGTTTAAACATAAAGTGTTTAAGGACCTTTCAGGCACTGTGAATGAATGATAGAAAACAGTGTATCTTCCCTGAGTGGTCTGCAAATTCAGTTTTCCAGATCCAGCTTCTCTGACATAGCTTGGTTGGGTTCCAAGTAGGTTGTAGCTTCAGTTTAACTTCCTGTGTTTTGTCTGTGTGGTTGGATGACTTAGAATTAGGCGGATTAAGAGTTATAGGGGAAAAGGTTTTTCACTTCTGGGGGTATTCTGATAATGTTCCACTGGAATGCTTTCTGTCTGTTCACCACAGAAACATTTTCAAGTTTGAAGTCAAAGAGAGACCAAAACAAAGTAGTTTAGATCCAAAAATAATATGGAAATAATCAAATCTTCAATGAAATGAGGTAAAGGACATTGAGGGGTTAGAAAGGGAGTTGAAAGAATGGGGAGAGAAAATAAGAAAAACAAAAGTGAAGATGAACAGAAGAATCTCATTGTGTTGAAGATGAGTGTTAGTAAGCAAAGACATTGTCTATCTCAGCTCCATTTCCGAAATATGGGTAAGTTTTCATGATGGTGATCAGAGAAATGGAACAGATTTTTCTGAGTTGAGAGTTATCAGTAAGTCTCAGATAGAATAATGAATACAGACTGAGAACACAGATGAAATAATGATTAACAGCCCCGCTTGAACACGATGTGCAGAAAGAGAATGGAGCCTATATCCCAACCTCCAGGCTGTTCTTCCCTGACTGCCTCAGGGCTCTCCAGCTGTCCGCTGACTGACCTCTGTCAGTGTCTCTGAAACACGGGGTCCAGTTTCACGGATTCCCACCTCCATAGCCCTTGCAAGCTGTCTGCCCTGCTGCTCAGCAGGCGGGAAGGGTTATCCTCAGCCCCCGGAGCCTGTCCCATTGCCACGATCCAGGTCGCCATCAGGCTGTCGCTGCTGGCACCGCAGGCAGCAGCACCGGCAGCTCAGAGCTAACCGAGTGTAACTAACACCGAGGGTCTGCGCCCCTTCCGCTTGCCTGCTGCAACCACAGGCTGCTTTTGTTGGTGTTTTTCTACTTTTATTTCGATACGCAGGTTTATAAATACATTCCTAAGTGCAAACCTGTTGGTAATCTTCTCCAGTAATTCGTGCTCGTAGGGTTATCTTCTGTGGACCAAAGTGCGTGTTCAAGAAACTCTAACTGGTGTTGAACTAAGACAGCTGAATAATTACTTAACACAGGCAGAATCATGACATTTTTGTTACAGAATGTAACAGTCTATGTGATCCTGTTTTTTCCTAGATAATCATAGGTGTGTTGGAGACAGAGCTGCATGTAAAAGTCAAAAGTTATAGTGTTTGTTTTCTAGAAACAAGAACAGCCAACTGTCCAACGAAAAGTATTGAAACTTGTGAAGGGTTTAGAGAACCAGTCCTGTGAGGAGAAGCTGAGGGAGCTGGTGGTGTTTAGCCTGGAGAAAAGGAGGCTTGGGGTAGACCATATCACAACGAGAAAAGAGGAAATGGCCTTGAGTTGCACCCAGGAGCTTTAAGTTGGATATGAGGAAAAATTTCTTCACCTGGAGGGATTTAAGAGATCTGTAGATGTGAGACACGTCTTAGTGATGAACTTGGCAGTACTGGGTTAATAGTTGGATTTGATGGTCATGATGGTTATTTCCAACCCAAATGAACCTAAGTTTCTATGATACTCTCTCTTTGTTGTAACAAAACCAAAAATCTTCAGTACCAAGATGAGCCTTGATAAGGATTTGAGTTATTTTTTCATTACTGTTTATTGCTTTGAAGTCTAGATTGATCAGTAGCATCTGATAATTGTAATACAACAAGGTATAACGGGATTGCTGGTGCTTATTTTTAAAAGTGCTAATGAACCCTTATTGCATTCAACAGTGGGCCCATGGGAACCTCATGAGCTTTAGCAAGGCCAAGTGCTGGTGCTACACGTGTGTCAGCCCGGAGAGCCAAACGTGTCCTGGGCTGCATCCAGAGCCCCGTGGGCAGCAGGGGAGGGAGGGGATTCTGCCCCTCTGCTCTGCTCTACTGAGACCCACCTGGAGCACTGCATCCAGTCTGGGCTCCCAGCACAGGAGGGACAGGGACCTGCTGGAGCCAGCACAGAGCAGGGCCATGAAGGTGATCAGAGGGATGCCTTGAGAGGCTACCTAGGACAGAGGCTAGACATTGTTAAAGGAAAAAAGAAGGCCTTTATTAGAAAGGCCTTCAAAGGATACCCCTTGGGCAGTACAAGAGCCTGGCTGAGACTACACCCAAGATGGACTCCAGGTCACGAGTTTTCACTTTTGTAAGTTTTGGTCCATTTACATATTGGGGTTAATTGTCCCATTACAGCTTCAGGTTGTGAAGTCACATCCTCCCAGTTTGCTCTCCTCAATTCACTGTTGTTTACACTTTTTGGGCCTGAAGCTGCAATGGTGTCCTTGGTTGTCGGGCTGGAAAAGGATTTTGTCTAACTAGACTGTGAAGAGAACTTGCTAACTCTTTATATGAAGTTCAGAGTTATATATTAATGCAGTACTGAATCTGGATAATGTGAAAGCTAAAACTTAAGGCATCAAGAGGGATGGAGCATGTCTGCTGTGAGGAAAGGCTGAGACTGTGGTGTTTAGCCTGGAGAAGAGGAGGCTCCCAGGAGACCTTAGAGCTGCTTTTCAGTATCTAAAGGGGTCACACAAGAAAACCAGAGTGGGAGTTTTTCCATGGGTATGTCGTGATAGGACAAGTGGCAACAGCTTCATACTGAAGGAGGATAGGTTTAGATTCAGTATTAGGAAGAAATTCTTTACTGTGAGGGTCGTGAGGCACTGACACAGGTTGCCCAGAGAAGTTGTGGATGCCCCATCCCTGGCAGTGTTCAAGGCTACGTTGGATAGGGCGTTGGGCAACCTGGGCTAGTGGAATGTCCCCCTGCCCCTGGCATGGAGTTGGAACAAGATGATCTTTAAGGTCTCTTCTAACCCAAACCATGCCATGGTTCTATGAAATAATGCAGGACAAATTGCCTTAGGACATGGTTGCTTTAGCTTTTATGCTAAAGTTAAAAAGAAAAAAAAATCTTAGGCAAAGGAGAGGTTTTATTTACTGATTTATTTATTACTTTATTATTTATTTATTCATTTACTTTTTATTTACTGACTTAAATTACTCTGAAACCATAACATTTCTTAGGGACAGTTCTCTTAACCATGAGGATTTCCTATGGCTTCAATATAAGTTGGTATGAAGACAGGAAATACCAGATTGGTAGAGAGAGAAGCTGAACCTTCCTTCAGTGTTCTTCTCTGAAGCAGCACATAAATATTTTTGCAAAGATGTTAAGCACTCTGTCTATATGAAACATATGTTTTATTTTCATTGTATTTCTCTAATTGCTTTTTTTCCTTTTCCTTATTGAATCGTGCAGAGTAAATGCCCAGCCGACAGCACTGACAATTCTGGGAAAACAGCTTTACATTATGCAGGTAACTTCTTTGATGAAAATTGTGCTTGATATTCTTAGCTTGTCAGCCTAGAATTTGTTTTTTGTACCCCACTGTAATGCTGCAGTATTGCAAGTGGAAATGTGGAACACAAATTTTGAAATTGGGGTTTAATTATCTTTGTTTTTTAAATTTAATTTTATTTTCTTTTAGCTGCATGTGGGTGTCTTCAGGCAGTTCAGCTCCTGTGTGAGCACAAATGTCCCATTAACATCAAAGATTTGGTATGTACCTCCTCTCCTGTTGTGTACTGCAGACACTTCAGAGCTTTTATCACCCTCCTTACATGTCCTTACCACGCTCCATCTTGGGTGCAGTAGTTGGAAGCACTGCTGTGCTCATACCTTCAGGGTTTCTCTGCTGGGAGAAGTTCCTTTTGCAGCTTGCCATTGTAGAGGTGTGGAAGCACTTCACAACCTGATACCGGTGATTGTTGAGACATTGGCTTAGGTAGCTAGAATCAATTCTTATCCATTCAAAACATAATTAAAAGTGTTTCCATTGTCCCCAGGAGGCTTTGGAAAAGGCCCAGTATGTGGCCACAGGCTGCAAAACGCTCACAAAGCCCGATCAGAATATGATAGAGGAGCCTGAGGGGAACAAATATACCTGACATATTCCAAAAGCTCAGAGATACTACATTCACTACTGTGAAATGTTTGCAACCAACCAGGTCTGGTTTCGGGAATGATGCAACTGCCTGATAGAAAACCTAATGACAAAAGGAAGGGATCTGTAAAGCACAGGACAGGCAGGAAGTGATAAAGATACTCAAACTGGTTTGGTTTTGGCTTTGGTCTATATCTGGTCTTTCTAGCAAAAACAAATATGTCACAGACATCTGATCTAAGATTTCAGCAGATGCATTTTAAAGGCATAAAAGGTTGGTTCAGTCTTAAGGCTGTAGGAGTATCTTAACAATGTCCTAAGCTACATCATGGCCAGGTATAGGAAAGAGAGAGACCAGCCTCAGAGGTGCATGACAAAATGATAAGCAATGGTCAGAATTTGGGTAGTGGACCTAATTGGGAAATTCCAATTAACTACTAATAAAAATAACCGCACCTGGAAGGTGGTCAAACACTGGAACTGGTACCTAGAGCTCTGTCTTTACCTTTGGAGATGCTTAAAATGTGACTGGACAAGTCTCTGAACAATGTGCTGAAACTTGAAGTTTGCCTAGCTTTGGATTGAGAAAAAAGTGGGAGAAACCTCTAAAGGAGTCTTCCAGCTGTGTTATTCTATGACTATGAAATGTTGTATTTTTGCCTATTTTTGCCACAACAAAAATTACCATTTTTGTTGTGGAGTTACAGAAAGGTATTTTGTAGTGTCAAAATAACTGTGCTTTAGCATTGAGCAAACAGAAAAGTGAGTACAGAAGTTCCTGCTCCCTGTGTTTTGCATCATCCCCAACAGACAAGAAAGCAATTATAGCACACTCGGCTATGTTTATGGTACACAGGAAAAATTTACTAACAGCACCTCATTTTTGCTATGTAAAGGTAAAATTCATAGCTGACTTTAAATCTCAGTGTGTTTTCATAAGTGGATGGAATATTGTTCATAGTTTTTTTATATACATTTCTAGGATGGGAACATACCTCTGCTGCTTGCAGTACAAAATGGTCATACAGAAGTCTGCAAATACCTTCTGGATCATGGAGCAGACATCAACACGAGGGATAAAAATGGAAGGTACAGCACGTTAACATGTTGATTCTTCACCAAAGCTGACTGTCAAATTAAGATTTCTTCTCAAATCCTTCCCAAAATAGTTGATGTTAGGTGAAATAATGCTTTCTGTACTAGACAGCATATCCTGATTGCTGAGAAGGCTTACAGAATTCTGACTGAAGTAAAAGACAAAGCAGAAACTATGTGACTATAAAACTGATCTGCCTGTAAGATTTCCCTTGGACTACCAGAGCAGTTAAATGATTCCTATAGGAATATGATTGATAGCACTTACCCACACATCACTTGCTAAGTATCCAAGTTTAAAATTCTTCTCTCTTCTTGGAATGAATTAATACCTCCAACTTAAGTCCTTAAAACTGCTACTTGTGGGCAAAATCTGTGGAGGGTTGCATTTTCTGCCATAATGCAGCCACAGCAGCAAGAAAAAAATACAGTAAATCTCTGTGGTGGAGATGCTGTTTTTAGAAGATGTCAATTATAGATTTTTCTGTATTAGGAGATAGTGCATGTATCAGAAAACTTTTTAAAAAGTGACATCCCTGTAGTGAAAAATGCACTTGTTCTGGTGATACTGACAAAGATCAAGAGTCTTAGAAAATTATGAACTGTTTTATAAACAGCTGGTTAAACTGTGGAGGTAAAGTTGGATATTGACAAGACTTGGCACTTGCACTTCATAGCAATTTTGATTATTCTGTGTGACACAATGCCAATTCTGTTCTGTAGCAGCCCCTGTGAATATAACATTGGGCCCTAACTTGTTTTTTATCAGTCCAAAGTTCATTAGAGCGCTCTTTGTTTCCAGTTAACCCCTTTGTTTTCTGTCAATTTTCATGGTCTCATTGGTGCTTTGAACCTGAGGTGCTGCACACTCTGGGGCCTCTGCCTTCCCCTCTCCTAGTGTTTAATCAGCAGACAGTGTTAAGACTTTCTGCTTTAATTGAATGAAGGAGATTCTGTCATAGATAGGACTCCCATTTTTGTATTTTTTTAATAATAGTACTGTATGTAGAAGCAACAAAACATTGTAACATGGAATGTGCTGGTTTACTTCTTGCTTTAATTGTGGTGAGGGAAGTGACTACTCCTGCATCTCATGCTCACAGAAGTAGTTAAGATTTTATTGAAACAGGAGAAACCTCACTGGGAGAAGAGAGGGATAACCTTCAAAAATGGCATCTCCAGATTCCTATCATGTCCAGACTAAGTGAATTATTTTGGTAATCTAAAACCATCCCTGTGACTCTGGAGGTGTTATCCGAGTTATTACTCACCACTACTTTTAGCACAGCACTGCAACAGCATCACTTTTCCAAATGACTCGCCCATTACAGGGAGTATGTTTAATTCATTAGTGAAATTGTTGTCTTAATAGTTAGCAAATATTATCACTGTAGTAACTTTCCAGCATCATATCTGCAGTGAGGAATGTGTTTGGCAGTAAACTTGGCCAGCCTATTAGACATGTTTTCATGCTGAGAAAGGAGAACTATGCCTGAGCAGGAAGGCAGTATTAGAGCATGCTTGAAAGGTGAGGTTTTCTGTGTGTTTGTAATTGTTCTGTATGTCTCTTATGACCCCTTCAAATAACTGAGAAAAGCAGATACAACCTGTTAGAAAAAGACTCCTTCTGTATGCTATGCTTACTCTAGGAGTTGTCTCTGTGCAGCTGCCCTGTGTTGGAAAGGGAACTGTGTGTGCTCTCATGAACTTCTTTTTTTCTTTTTTTTAGGCTGACAGTAGCACAGGGTTTGAGAGCAAACTCATCTCTTGGACTCACTGAAGATCTTTTAGATTTAATTGTCTTTTTGATTGAAATCTGTTTGTCTGTTTTGTCTCTAACACAACATGTGGAGGAGAGCAGGAATGAAATACAGGTTTTCATGTTGTACCACCACTGTAATCAGAGTGTAGCAGTGAGGTTTGTTTGTCTGACTTTATCCTGCAGTCATTTCCATCTATAACTCTCCTCTCAGCCTCAGGAAGTGATATTTAGAAATGTTTGAAGACCTGTGTTTGCAGCTGGAATGTATAAGGAAGAGGAGGAAAAGCTGGCAAGTGTTTGTAAGGAGAAAGCGCAGTTACCTTTAGGTACCAATAAACATGTTGATGGAATCTTGGACATTATTGCACACTTTTTTTCCCTGAAAAAAAGAGCTGCTAAAGAGAATGTTAAATGTGATAACACTTGCTGTTTATGTTTTGTTTTGTTTTTTTTTTCTCTTGTTCAGAACTGCTTTGATGACGGCTTGTGAAGCTAGTAGCCTTAACATGGTGGAAGCTTTCCTTAGGAGAGGTGCAGATGTCAGTTTAGTAGATGTCTTTGGACAGAACGCCCTGCATTTTGCCAAGCTCTCTGAGAATACAGGAATCCAGAATCTCCTGTCGTCAAAGATATCACAGGACACGGGTATGTGAGAGAAGTTGACCTGCAGTTTGTCACTTCTTGAACAGGCTACATGTATGTTTAGCACCGAACAAATTTACTTCAAAGTGTAGCCTGAAATGATGCAAAAGCCATTTTCAAGATTATCTGGCTGAGACTTCTCAAAAACTCTTTTCCATAGATGGTAATATTTAGCATGGGATAAAACCCTGAGCAGGCCCAAAAGAGGTGTTTTGGAGAAAGACAAGTTGATGTAGCAGCATCGTGAAATTTTGCATACAATTTGGAATGGATTCTCTTTTATACATAGAAGCCCTCACTAGAGGGGTTGGAGGAGGAACTAAAGCAGGCAGAGAATTTTATGGTCAAACTACAATGGATTTCTAAAGTAGGAAGGTTAATGCATAAGAATGGTGCAAGACTATAACAGAATAAGAATTGTCATGATTCTTCAGATTTTTTCTCAAAATGAAACCAGACAGTAGCAGAGAAAGGATGTGATTGAAATGGAATTTGCAAATTGTATTTTTCAGGTTTCAGACAGGAATTCAAAAACCAAACAAACCATTTATCTATGGTATGGGAAGCAGAGCAGAGAGGTGGGTTAAGAATGGCAAATAACTCTTCCTTTAATAACTTCTCTTTATTCTACTTCTTTTCTGCTCCACAGAGGCAAAGTCTCCAACAAAAGCGAAGCAGGTATTTGTCCTTTTGGTTTTGAAAATACTCTGACTCTCTAGACTTGTAACATAACAAAAAACAGTAACGGAAGCACCAGTAAGTGTCACTGTGAGATGGGTTGCCATGACTACTGTGTAATGTAAAAGGTTTTTCTTGCTTAGGTAAGAAATGTGTTTCAGGAACACTACTTTTAGACTTGGCTTCTCTGTGTAACAGCAGCCAGCACCCTTGGTGAGAGGAGGAAAGAAGGGCGAGTGTGTATGTGCATGTGTGCTGGGATGATTCCTGCTTTCCTCATGTGTGGTGCAGGAGCTTGGCTCTTTAAACTGCAGAAAAGAGGAAAACTTCTCTCTTTCTAAAACATTAAATTGAAGGTTTTCCCTGGCAGTTGGAGACCCCTTCCTGTGAGAATCACAGCAGATTTAGGCGATTATAAATTAGTTTCTTACATTTCGTATTTAGTGTCATATCTTGGAGTGCAGGTAGACCTTGTAGACCTGCTGGTGGCTGGGAAGTAGACAAGGGTGCAGTGCATTGGTCATTCCTTCTCTGAGTGCAGAGGTGGGTTTTTTGGGTGCTCAGGCAGAAGCTGGCGGAGAGGAAAGATGGTAGCTGTGAAGAACGGCATGACTGGGCTGTGTGTGAATGGAAGTGTTTTAAGGTCACTGGTGCTAAACCTATTGTCAACTTCTGCTTTTTCACTAAATCTTGTTTGTTTTCACTGAAGCATGGTTTACAAGGGAGCAGATTCTTATTGTCAGGCATGTTTAATATCTTTGTGTTAGTAGAGATGTGGTCTTTACACAGGGGGAAAAAGGTACTGCATGAGCTGCTAAAGTTGATATTAATGTGGGGTTTATTTATTTTTTTTTTAATAAAACAACTTGCTCAGACTTTACTAACCAAACTAACAAACCTACCTTTTCTGGCTGGTGAAACTTGCAGCATGATCAAGGCTCTAAATTAAGTTCAGAAAGAAGTGGAACTCCAAAAAAACGCAAAGCCCCACCTCCTCCTATCAGTCCTATTCAGGTAAAGAAAAGACCAATTTTGAGATGCTTTTAGGGGATATAAAGCATTTTGAACATAATTAGAATTATGTGGGCAGGATTTCCTCTGTCACTGCTATTTTATATGCCTGTCTTACCATGAGTGCTTTTCCTGATAGTAGGACAACACCATGAAAGCACATGATGCTTAGATTAACTAAGCAAAATTGCTTAAAATACAGCATGGTCCAAGATACAATTGTACAAATTTTACTGCACTATTGCTTCTTCCAGCTAAAGTTGAAGTTGTCCTTTTTGCTGATTTCAATAAATAAACAATAAGTTCTTTATATTTTAATTATACATATATATGGATAAATATTATAATGAGCATATATGCATATCAAAATAAAATACTTAATTGCATTTTGATGCTATGTAAGTCTATTTAATAGTTAGGTTTAATCAGAAACCAGAATGTAACCTGTGTAACAGCAACACTCCTTATGCAATACTGATTCAGAAGGGCACTAAACAATTAGGTCTGTTCTCTGAAAGTAATCTAGAATTGTGACTTATATTAGTGCAGATGAAAGTACTATTTATTGCATGTGTATGCATATATATATGTATATATATGTATATGTGTGTATACATAGATATAGATATATAGATACACACACATATATATATAGAGCACATGTTAGGGAAGTAGCTGTATGTACATATACATACCTATTTATATAACATTTTTTACAGGTTAATGATCTGTCCTCTCCACACTCATCAACTTCAACTCCCATGACTGGAAAAGGGCAGGCTTTCTTTGCTGATCAAGTGTGCAAGGTATCAGTGTTCCATTCTTACAAGCTTAGGGAACGAAAGTACTGGATCTCTTTTGCTTGATGTTCTGTTTTGATGACTGCAGAGTCTCCTGTGACTTAATTAGCTGAATTTTAGGAACAAAAATTTATACAAATCTATTTCAATACAATTCATAAAACAAGCGTAAAGATTACTTTAATGTGTGACAAATATGTACATATAAATAATCATAGATGAGTTAGTGTTTAGGAGTATGAGTATGAAAGTGTTAATGTTCCAAGAGTTCAATTCCTAATATCAGCAAAGTGCATGGAATTGGGCAGTGCAAAAAGAGACCCTTTTACCAAAAGATGTCAGTGAAAGGGTTGAGTATGTTCTATCTGATCTTTACCTTGTGTTGCTGAAGATTTTTTTTAAACACGTCAGTATATTGCTACCACTTATCAAAGGGTTTGCAGTCTTCCAAACTATTTAGAAGGTAGTTGCCTGTATTTCATCAATATTTAATGGGAATTGGGCAATGGAACTTGAATAGCTTTAGCACACTTTGAAATACTGGACACATGCTACAATTAAACAAGACCTCAGAAATAAAAGACATCCAGTTGGACAGGCTTTATCCAGCAGAATCTGTACTGTCTATAGTTATTTTTTATGAACTGTCCAGCTTTACATCTGCTTTCTGTGAAAATGTTTTCTTTTGATGTCTTAGCAGGAAGAATTCAGCTCCTTGCACAGGGATAATAAAGACAGACTGAGTGACAGCACAACAGGTATACAATTAATCCTTATCTCATTAGGTGTTTTAGGTGGCATGAAATGCTGAAAGCCTCTGTACCTTTCCACTTAGAATATGAAACACGCTAAGTATTGAGAGTGATGTTTTGTAATTCCTCAAGCAACTCCCCACCAAAACATCCTGCTTCTATTGCGTTAACCTAACACATTCTTGGGGAGTTTGTAGGAAGAGTTTGCTTGCTCACTGCATTTAGTGGTCATGGGAACAAACTGTTTAAATGTTGGGATAACTAACTAACTATCATTTCAGCTTTTTGAAACCTTTTGAATCTTTTTTTTTCTCCGAAGGTGCTGATAGTTTATTGGATGTGAGTTCTGAAGCGGACCAACAAGATCTACTTCTGCTGATGCAAGCAAAAATTGCCTCTCTGACATTGCACAATAAGGAGCTGCAGGACAAATTACAGGTGGCATATTTTTGTGCTGTTCTGGTGCTCTCTTAATCTGCTAGGCAGAACAAAGGGCTGCTTACTGTTTTAAAGAGTTGTACTGTGAAGATCTTTTAATGAGCTTGTTGGTAAGATCATGGAAACACTCTGCCCCAAAGGATTAAATCAGTGTTTTGATCTTCTCACTTTTCCCATAAATTACTGAATAACTTTGTTTATTATGATAACCACATTCTAAAATATGTTGTTAACAGTTGTGCTAGAAGAATTTCAATTTGCATAGCTTTGATTATTAGCTTATGGAGCTCAGCCCAGACTTTCAGAGGACCTTGGCACTTACTGCCTTCTCTCACTGTAGATGACTAAATGGGAGCAGCTGAGTTTTGAACTTTTCTAGAACTTTCTTCCATGGTTCTTTAATCTTGTGTCTCTATAGGATGTGGCAATAGTGCCTTGCTTACTCTATTCTAAAAAATTAGAATCATGTACTTGTTTTTATTGTGCAATTGTTGGTGGGTTTTTTTGGACAGGAAAGAACGCCTAAAGAAGGGGATTCAGCTGTAGAGTCTAATTCAACCCAAACACAGTTTGAGCAAACAGCAGAGAAACAAAATGAGTTCTTGGTGCAGGAGCTGAAGCCTACATTAAACACCACTCAAATCCAAGAAAAGTTGACAAGCCCCAGAGAAGTAAAAATCAAGTACCTCCAGGAAGACTTAAAGGATGTGCAGAGAAAATTAGAGAATTCTGAAGCCAAAAGAAAGCATGTGGAAACTCAAGTCCAGTCTAGAGTCCCAGAAACAGATCATTTAAATAGCCCAGACATTTCAGAAAATGGTTCTGATCTTAATTTGAAATTCCAAGAAACTCAAAACAGGCATGAGGAAGCTGTGAAAGAGGTTTTGAATGTACAAAGGCAAAAGAAACCAGGTCCTGTTTCCTCTGAAAGTGAAGAAAGCAGTTCTGATCTGAGTATGTTGAAGATTACATACGGAGAAGTTGAAGCACTTAAGCAAGAATTGAAGAAAGCGTTGGAGGAAAGCGAAAGACAAAAAGAAAAAGTGAGAGAGCTACAGAAAAAGTTTGAAGACAGAGAGCAGAAGGTGGCAGGCAAACTGTCTGTGGAAGAGTGTGAGGAAATGAAGAATTCGTATTGTTTAGTTATTGATAACATTAATCAAGAGAAAGCATTGCTGATTGAGAGGTACAAGGAAGGGCAAGAGGAAATTAAAAGGCTACAGGACAAGCTGACAAATCAGATGCAGGTGCAATCTAGTGCTGAAGCTGGAGAAAGGAAAGATGTGATGCACAGAACAATAGATGAACTCAACAGGCAACTTAGTGAATTGTCTCAGTTGTACAAAGAAGCACAAACAGAGCTTGAAGACTACAGGAAGAAAAAAACTCTAGATGATATAGCTTCAGACTACATTCCTAGAGATGAACATGAGAAACTGATGGAGGTAACAAATTCTTTGAAATACAAAGCAGAAAATGAGTTATCAGAAATGAAATCCCAGTACACAAAAGTATTAGATGAAGCGGAAGAACTCAAGCAACTGTTAGACATTCAGAAACAAAACTCTTTGCCAATTACTGAACACTGTCAGGTAATCAATGCACTCAGAAATACCATAAAGGAGATGGAGGAAGAAATAAATGAGCTCAAACGACTGCTTAGCAACAAGGAAAGTGAATTAAGAAACTTGGAAAAGGCGTTACTGGAAGAAAAAGCTGCAATTAATGAAGCCATGGTACCCAAGGCCACATATGAAAAGCTCCAGTCCTCACTAGAGGGTGAAGTTAGTGCTTTATCATCCAAACTGAAGGATGTGATCCGAGAGAGGGAAAATATATCCTTAGATGCCATGAAACTGAGAAATGAAATTTTGCACTTGAAAGAAGCAAAAGAAGGTATGCATACTCTGCTTGAAGCAAAGGAACGGGAGGTGACTGATCTTCAGCACAAGTACCAGCAAGTTCAAGAAGCTCTTATTGAAATGAAAAACTCATCAAAACTAGAAGAAGATAAAGACAAAAAGGTCAGTGACTCAATACAGTGGAGGGGTAATGTGAGCTCAGAGTGCAAAGCATATTGGCTGGTGCACAAGTGACCTAACAATGTTGGTTCAAGTAACTTCTGAGTGCATTTGCCCCTCTGAAAATCCAGGTATCTAAGGCTAAGGAGTTTTCTCTATCTTTGGCTTTGCAGTTGGTTTCCCTCCCCTGTGGAGATAGACAGGATCTTTCAATTTACTTTTTTAAAGTTCTGCTTAGGTTGGGTTTGCACTATTCAGGCAGCTGAAGTCAAAGAAGTGAGATTTACAGCAGGAAGATACTCCAGAGGAGACAAGAAAACAAAATATCAGGAAGGAGCAAAAATTCACTGTTGGGATATTACTACATTATGTCAACCATAGCATTATTTGACTAATTTTCCTCTGCAGCTACCATATCCATCACTACAAATTCCTTTATAAAGAGCTATGCATTTTGGTAGCTGTGAATAGATGGCCTGTTTTTGGTTCAGCAGCAGAATTTGTAAAGGTGGTACATGCAGCCCTTCTTGTTAAATACTGCTGATGTTCAGAACAAGGAGTGCAGTTTGAATAGGCTGGACTAGGATGGGGAATAGAGGAGCGTTGTAACCCTTTGCTTACATGACATCTCTGTTTGTCCACAGAGATTATTTACAATTTGGTTTTCCCCACTTCTTAAATTTAAGTCACAAATAACTCAAAGATAAGACACACAGGAATACAGTATGCATAGCATCTTTTAATTAATATCTGTGTTTTGCCTCCCTAGATCAATGAAATGTCCAAGGAAATTAGCAAATTAAAAGAAGCATTGAACAGCCTTTCTCAGCTCTCCTACTCAACCAGTGCCCCCAAAAGACAAAGCCAGCAGCTGGAGGTGTTACAGCAACAAGTGAAGCAGTTGCAAAACCAACTGACTGTAAGTGTGATAATTTGTAAACCTAACATTAGTCCCAGTTCTCCAAAGAAACATGTACTATTCTTCATTCTGCCTTATTTAGAACAGAACACTGTCAGTGAGTACATGGGAAAGAATCTTCATCCAAAAAATCTGTAATTCCTGTTTCTCTGAAACATGTAGGAATTTGCAAGTCATGAATAGCACTTTAGAAAGAGCATAACTAAAGAAAGCTAGTTTTCCACATAATTTTCTCAGACCAGTTAAGAAACAGATTTCTTGTAGTAAAATGGAGTGACCCTGCTGCTCAGACCTTAATTTGTGGAAAAGTACAATCAGTATGCAGAGAATTTTCAAGAACATTCATCAGCTGAAGTTGGTTTGGGTTTTTAAGCTTTTTAGAAGAAAGTATGAAGTTTCAAGTCAAGCAAATGCATCTTTTTATGGGGAGCACAGTTTATTCTCTGAAATTCTGAATGCCTTACAGATTTTTTTTTTAGTATTTTGCTGTTTGTGCATGAAAGGTCCAGTCTTCTAAGCTGGGTTGAGTCATAATTGATATTTCCTAGAGCTTGCCTGCCCAAAAGAGCACTTTATCCACTGTTGAAGATGAAAAGAAGGTATTGTCCACTGGAGGTCTTTGTTGAGGGCTCTGGAGTGCCTCTGAAAGGAGAATTCCCAGACTGACATGCTAAGTGGTGCCTGCTTTCTACCTTTCCCAGCAGAAAAAAAGGGGGTTCACTGTGCCAGAAAAATTCCCTTACAGGCGAGAGAAATAGTAGGCAGAGCATCCTGCCAGTGTGAAGGCCCAGACTTTCATATTCCAGTCCTCCACATCTGAAAGGACCCTTCATCTCCCACTAATTAGGATCAGCAAAGTAGTGTAAAGTGCAAAGGTGTGCAGCACATTGGGAAAGCAGGTAGCATTTAAAATAGGACAGAAACACTCTTTCCTTCTTGCAGGTTAGCCTTCCTAAGAGCTTCATGTATCTTTGGAAAGGTGGCTTCTGAGTTGTGGCAGTCTGTGATCATTGAAAAGGATTGAGTGGCTTTCATTAAGTCAGGGTCCTACAGGGTAAGCATCCTCCCTTCACCTGAGAAGGCATCAGCTCTAACAGAGGGGTTGATGCCTTTTTTGGGCTCACCTAAAAACAGAGGCCAGACAGAATTAAGAGAATAAAAGCAGATATGTTTAATGAAGGGCCTTCAGATACATTAAGGGCAGACAAGGCCTCCCCAAAGGGGCTACACCCAAGGTGGAAGTTTTTCAGACAAGTTTTTCAGACAATTATAAGTTTGGTCCATTTACATATGGACGTACATACATACATACATACATACATGGCCCAGGGATTGATCCTCCAGTTACAGCTTTGGGTAATGAAGTCGTGTACCTCCAGTTTGCCAACCCCCAATTCACTTTTGTTTATACTTTTCGGGGCCTGAGACAGAAAAGTGTCCTTGAGCTACAGGCCTAGAGAGGAATTGTTTTGAGTGAATAAAACAGGAGAACAGTAGCTGAAAGGCCATGGAGTTTTAGAGTTATACCCTAAAGCAGTACAGGATTTGAAAAATATAAAAGCTAAAATCCTAAGGCATCAGGGTCACTGCCTTCAGGGAAGAGCTGAGTTGCAGTGGAGAATTGACTTGTCAGAGTCACAAGTCACAACTGAGGAACAACTGTTGTTGTTCCTCAGTTCTGGAAAATTCTTGGAAATAGAGTATGTGCTCATTCCACACCTTTGCAGCTCAGCACTTCTTAAAACTGATGATATCACCAGCTCTTTTACCTGGGTAGGTAGAACTATGGCATTTTCCTGGACATGCTTCCAAGCAAATTTAGAGTGCCTGTTGACACAACACTGAACTGGTTTTCAGTGTATTACATAAAACTATGGTTTAAATTTTCCCTAAGTCAGAATTTACCTGGGGAGTTCTGAGTTCAATAGTTCTGAATGCTCTGTGCCTTTCTGCTTAACTGTTTTCTAGGAAACAAAGAAACAACACCAGGAAATTGTCTCAGTTTACAGGATGCACCTTCTCTACGCTGTGCAGGTATGGTCGCATGTTGTCAGTCAGTCAATGTTAGTATTTTAACTGAAGATGTTTCTTCTGCAGATCTAGTAAGAATTTTGCATGTTTCCACTAAGACATCCCTCCCATAAGGTATAACAGCTCAAGAACAAATTTAACACTGCTTCCACTTGGGAAATTGATCTAATTACTATACCTAAAAAATAGTTTGTCAATATTCTTAAAGCTAGAGCTGCATGAATTCAATCATGTTTTTTTCTCTCTCTCTTTGTTTAGGGTCAAATGGATGAAGATGTCCAGAAAGTGCTTAAACAAATTTTATCAATGTGTAAAAGCCAGTCACAGAAAAAGTAAACAAAAAAGCCAAGGAAAACTCCCTATTTTTATTAATCCTGTTATGATTCTTTTATCTAGATTTGCCTTAACATAAGATTTCAAATTGGCAATTTGCTGCTTTTGTGTTACTGTGCTATTTGTGAGGGGGATATATTTGTCTGTCTGTACCACTTCTGTGTGCATATCCATGTGCAGTAGCTAAACACACGCCTGCTTTTCATGCCCAAAATGCAAGTATGTTCTTCAGACTTTTTACATAGGCCACTCCATGTCGTGTTTACCCTGTGAGTACTTTTCCTGCTTCCTCCAACAGCAGCAGGTTAACCTGGAGGAAAGCATTGGTGTTGCCTGGGTAAAGGTGAAATTCCCTGTGAGGTCTTCTGTACTGATTGTAAGCTGCATCTCGTTGCTGGGTGTGTTTGATGCTGCAGCACCCAGATTGCTGACATTTTGCCATATGCAGTCTTTGGCAGAGCAGAAGTGAACCTTGCAGCAGCAAGCAGGAGTAGATATTTATGCTGAGCCAGAAGGTCGAACAGCTACGCTTCCTGGTGTAATATTATTTAAGATTAACACACTAAAACGTAGCTGCCCCAATTCACCCAGTGCACTGAGTACACAAAACCCATACCATATTCCATAGTTTCCTTAACTACCTGGTAGTGGAATGAAACTATTTCAAAAGGTAAAAGCATTAGTTTATTGAAGTTATGTAGAAACAGATCTGTCACTATAAACAACCCTTTATGATAGGTTTAGCTGTCTATGCAAGCGTTGGCCATGAAGCTCAGGAACAAAACCAGGTCATATACTTTTAGACAAGGGATTCTAGTAAACACAGGATGTTTACAGTGAATGTCAATGCCTCATACTTCCTAACCTCACTTTTGTAAAGATCTTCTCTTCGGTATATTTTTACTGGCCCTCTAATGAATTTTTTTGTAACTAAACCATTTTTTTCTACATAATATTTGCATTAAGCTTATTAACAAATATTTTTAGGTAATTGTGTCTTAGAAAGTTTCTTTTTATACCCCCAAGTATTCAGTAATAGTGAAGCATAGTGAAGTGTTTTCAGTTTGTAAGAAATTTGTATGGAATAATAGACCTGTCTGTCAGTGTGGTCCAGAGCAGTGAAGTGTAAAATTCAGCCTGCTGTTCCAAAAAAATTTAGAAATTATAGGTAGACAACAGCAGGTGGTGTCAAAAAATTCTGTATGTTGTTTTTAGAGGCTAGGGGCATCAATAAAGCCTTTATCAGCACTTCTACATTTAAAGACAAATGAAAATGCCTGATGTGGAATAGAATGAAACTATGGAAAAATGTTTTAAGCACACACTGCACTTGAGGGTACAACCATTTTAACAAGCTTGCGGCTTCAATATGGTATTGCGTTTTTTTTATTCTATGGGGATATGTCTCTATTAATAGAGAAATCTTTCAGAGCTATATAATCTATGAAGTTTATATAGAGTCATAATATGACAGGAGTCAGCAGTGCCTCAGGCTGACTGAACTCATAGTGCACTTATATCAGATAATTCCTAACTGGCAAAGCTAAATGGATTTTAAAAGCAAAAAGAAAAACCCCACCTTTGCATCAGTTAGACCTTGGTGTTACTTTTCTTGAGTGGTTTAACTAATGCCATCTAATTTTGAACAGTATTTTATAGTTAGACAGCTTTGAAAATGCTCCAAAGAAATGTGAAAAAAATTTTGCTGCATCACTTCAAAAAGAACAAAATTTTAAGCATGCTAATGCTGCAAGTATAAAACTTGATGAACCATTTTGTAGGTTGCCTGATGGATTTAGTCTTCTACTTTGGTTTGGTTTGTATATTTATTACAATTATCTTTGTGGAATATTGGAAATTATATACTACAGCATAACAAGTTTCTTTATATGTAATTTACAAGAAGTTTCCTCATGCAGCAAATAAACTATTTCCAATTTTTTTTTCATTTTTGTCTTAATTTACTTTTTGTATTGAGGGAAATCTCACTACACTGTTCTAACATAGTACAGATGTGTTCTATATCTCCTGTTTAAATGGATTCCACAAGAACTAGGTTTTCCTCCCTGAAATTGCATCTCCATTACTAACTATCTTAATCTGTTGTGTGGAATAAATCCAGTCCAAACCCCACGCAGTGAGTTTTGCAGATGATGCCTTCTATCTCATTGGTAAGTTTGTAGCCATTTCTCACGTGGACATCCTGCTAGAAATAATACAGGTTTCCCATTTGCCACTGGATTTATTCCAGCAAAGTTTAAAATACCTTAGAGCTGTAGCACACATCAGTGATGTCCCACAGTACTACAAAACTGGTGGTTCTCTGTCACTTAGCATTTCACACACAGAACTACAATGGGAATATATGTAAGTGTATATGCATATGGATATATGGATATGTCTGCTTTTTAAACTTAGTTACACAGCCCCATTGCCTTTTATCATCTCTTCTCAGTTTCATTTGAGAAACTGTTCCAACAGTGACTGATTTGCTAGTATCTTCTTGCCTGAAGGAATTGCATCTCTTGTGATCACATCCCAGGGCTCTTTAGCCTCCTGTAGCAAATTTCTGTAAGCTGCCCAGCACTGGGTGTCCTTTGAAGACGGACAAGCTGACATGCAGAGTCAGGCCCTGTGGGGCACCTCTGCCTAAGCTGCTACTCTGAAACATCCACACCTCTTTCTGGCCTCCTGAATGGTCAGTCAAAACAGCACGGGCGGCGTTTTTATAGCGAATTCCTTCCCCTCTCTCCACTAAATGTGTGAGTACTGGGAATAAACTCCTCTTGCCAAACTCGCTCACTGCAGTTTGCACACAACAGATAGAATTTGGTCAGAGAGCTTGAGCTTACTGGCTCTTCTCTCACCCTATGTCCTGTCACAGTAGGGAATGGTAACAAATGATGGTAGCAGGCTTCAAATGGAATTTGGGAGGAGACAACATCCTAGAACTGCATTAAGATCACCTTTTCTTTTTTTGTTTTTTTGGTCCCTTTCTCTTGCTGTGTAAACAAGTTCCTGTAAGCAGGTGTTGCCCTGGTTATTTATCATCTGGCTCTCACAGGGTCCTTCTTTTGCCAACCCAAATCAACATGAGAAGATGGTGGAGGGTGAAAATGCAGAAGATTTCAGCACCAATCAGAGGAGAACTTTTAGCAGTGTGCCATGTGTCCTTGCTGGACAGATCTTTTGGCTGCAGCAGCACATAGTGGAGCATAACCAACACCTGAGCACAGGGGTCATTATCCTCTGAGATGAGTCTGGGTTCCTGGACAGCAGGATAGCAGACTTCCTGCTGGAGCCTCCTGGGTAGAGGCACAGGTAGAGAGCCAATCTTGCCCCATCTGGGTGAGCAGGGGGCTCAGGGATGGCAGAACAGCCTGCTGACTGCCTTCCCACCTCTCCTCAGGTCTGCGCTGTGGTGATGTGATGTGATTGATGTGATGTGATGTGATGTGATGTGATGTGATGTGATGTGATGTGATGTGATGTGATGTGATGTGATGCCTGTCAGCATAAGACAGCAAAAGCCCAGGGAAGACCACACTGTGCTGCAGCAAGCTGCACACAAAGCCCCAGGAGAAGCAGCCAAGAAAGGGCCAGTGGAGAAGCTGGCAAGAAATCCCTTGGCAGATGCTATTTCACTATACGGAGTTGTTAAAGCCCACTTCACGTTCTGTGAGTTTGCCTGAGAGCAGCTGGCTCGGGGGAAAGAGGTAAGGTGGCGTGTGATTTCAGTGCTGGGTGCTTCAGAGCTACATAAATTACTGCTGCAGTACACATATTGTGTTTAGACCACAAATCTGTTCTCTGGAGGGGTCTGGCAGGCTGGGGTACCAGCCTGGAGTGTGCAGGAGGGGGGAGGGTAAGCCAAGAGGCTGAAGTACCACATGAGACATGGGAGGAGAGCTGGCTCATGGCACTAGAACAGGGGGTTCATGTCCCCTTTGCCTGTCTGACTTTCCCCAGGGAGGCTCTTGCATGGGTCAGCCCCACCAAAGCATCCTGGGGCTTTCTTCACACCAGTGCCAGCCTTCATCTGAGCAGGAGGCAGACACAGAAGGCAGAGGCAATCTGCTCTCAAATGTGGCAGCGGCCCAAGTGCTGCAGGGGAGAATCGCTGTCTCAGGTGGTGTGGTCAGGCCTCCCAGTGCAGGGCAGGTCCTGGAGCAGAGGCAGCCTCCTGTGGCTTTGGATGTCTGGGGGTCAGAGCCTCAGTCTGCTGCTCGGGATGCAGGCTGCAGAGCAGCTGTGCCTGTTGAGGAACTGTGTGGAAAAGCTCTGGGGGAGTTAGGTGTGGAGGTTTCAGAGTAGCATAGGCAGATGTGATGGACCCCAGCACATATTCCACAGACCCAGCTGTAACACAGCAAACCTTTTCAAGCAAATATAAATTGGTGCAAGATTTTAGGATAGTTCTGTGATCTAAATAATCGATTACTGTGAGTTTAGTCTGCCACAGAGAATACTAAAAGTGCTGAATTTAATGTCAAAGCACAGTACAAGAGTCTGAGTACCTTAAAACCTTAGTCTATTACAGCACTTGGTTCTGCAGCCACAGGTCACTGTGTGTGCTCATGGGTGCTCACCAATTCTCAGCTGAGCATTTCATAGAAGTGAAGTTTCAAATGCTTTTCTTCATCCCTGCCTCCTCCTCTGTTTGGATCCTTCTGGATCCTTTTGAACATAAGTAACAGAGAAACTAAGCACAGACTAGAACCATATTTTGTTTTGGTTTTATATCTGTGTTCTTCTCAGGGCAGTAACAAATTCATTCTCAACAGTCGATTCCTTAAAACCACTTTCTTAGAATTGCAGTGGTAAATTGCAGCTGAATAAAAATCAATTGATTTGAGGAAGCCTGAGTTAAAATTTTTGTAACTACAGAACAGATCTACCAGCCAAGTCTGCTGCTGGTGAGAAAGTCAAGTGCTTTGCCCAACAACTGTTTGTTAGATTCCCCAGGCTGTACTGTGTGACGAAAAGTCTTGGAGAAATGACAGCCTCTGCCACATTCGATACAATGGTGGCAGCCTGCATGGACTGTCACTAACATATGACCCCTCTGATGACCATTTTTTGCTTTTGCACAAGCAGCAAAGGTTTGTGCTTTTAGCCTTGCTGATGCCAATCCCCAATCCTATGGGTGGCGTCAGGAGGGTCTGTTTTGTGGTACCACCTGTAGTTCCTGGGGCATTTTATGGCAATGCGTTTGTAGGTACGTACAAACTCTGGCTACCCTGACAGACTCTTAATGAATGAGTTTAACACAGGTATTTATGCAGTCATTGGGGTTTCAGTCTATTATTTTAAAAGCCTGCTCGCATGCTGATCTGTCCAGATTCACAGTGTTGGCCCTCTTTGTACATTTTCCAACAGCCTGGAATGCTCAGACAGTTGGTAATGGGGCCTCCTACCAGCGGCTGGAGACTGGAAACGGGCACATCTCAGTGACCTCATCTCCTGCAAGGAGCTCAGGGCTGGAGCCCATCTGCCCTTCTCCCCACGGGTGTCTGTCTGCTCCTGCCTGCCTGGCTGGGCTCTGCACACTCACCGTGTGCTGGTGTTAACCCTGCCCAGGGGGGATGCTGCAGCTGGTACTCTGCTCCCAGTGACCCTCAGGAGATTGGCATTGCCTGCATCAAAACACCACACCAGTGTGCCTATATGAGAAGCTGTTGCTCCACTCGGGTCATTTTTCCCTTCGGGATTAGCCAAAATGCTCCTTTAGTGATGGCTGGGCTTGGGCCCACAGCACCCTTCTGCATTCCTTGTCACAAAGCAGCAACAGTCCCCACCCACTGCACATTTAGAAACCCTGCCCAAAAGTGTTCGGATGCATTTGCTTCTCTACTGCCCACCCGGAGTCATCCCCCAGAGTCTGGGGAGCAAGGGGGTGCTGGATTAAACTGCATTTTCCAGACAAAAAGAAAAAAACTCAAAACATTCCTGAGAAAGGAACCTGGCATTCCTTCCCCTCGGAGCTTCCCTCCCAGCTGGAAAACTGTGGGGAGTGACAACTCAAAGCACAAAGTTCTGCACTGCCCCATTCCTACAAATGGATTGTCTGGATTCTTGCTGTTCGAAGTGCAGCTCCCAAAAAAAGCAGCGCTGCGTTCAGCAATTGGTGGGGCCAGAGCTGGGTGTGAGCACAGCTGGACAGATGTTGCAGAGCCGGCACACACGTACCTGGGCCAGTATTCCAGAGCCAGGCGCCTGCAGGAAGGTCCCGGTGGGAGGGCAGGTGCTCCCGGGTTGTGCTGCTTCTGCATTGTCCCCCGCACGTGTGCCGAGGGTCTGGGAGCGGGCGGTGGGAGCGGGTCTGTCCCGAAGCCCTGCGCTGCCTGAGGGTGGCTGTGTGGTTTTCAGAGTGTCTCTAAAATTCCTGCCCTTGCTGCCACATGAAGAATTCGTGTCACCGTCCGACGACCGGCGAGGGGCAGGCTGGCAGAGTTTCCTGAGCAGACGCTTTGGCCGGTGGGTGTCCGGCACCGTGTTCCATTGCAAATTACTGCATAATTAAAGGTGAGCGGGATCACCCAGGCTTGCAGCGTGGAGGAAGAGGAGGGTGAGCAGCTCTGCGCAGCTCTGTGCAGCTCTGTGCAGCCTCTCTCACGACTTTTCTGGGAGCCTTGGTTAGCTCCGGAGTGTGACTGCTCGCAGCCGCGGCCTGGATATACCCCAGCTCCTTCAGAACCTGTTCCGTGCCACTATGTCGTTTATTAGGAGTGAAAACGTGTTTGGCCAACTTTTTGTCCAGAAAAAATCAGATTCGTTTCCCGGTGTGCAACAAGCAACTAATTACACACTCAAGAGAGACACTGATGATTTATTCCAGGTGCACAAGCCTGGGCGCTCAGTGGTATCCCACGAATCAAGCACACCAACTCTCAAAACTTCTTACTATTTATACATTCTAGTGTTAATGAAACTCCCCGGTCTGACCACGGTTGAGCCTCCCCGGCAGTCACACTCCGGACTTTCTGAGCTGGGACCGAAGCTCCTTCGCAGCGGGCGGCTCCGGTGCTGCAGGTGACGCCCCGAACGCTCCACTCACTGTCAGACCAGGTTGCCTCGCTGGTTCCACCCCGTGTTTCCCTCGGAAGAGTCTCGGAAGTCTCGTTCCACAAAGCCATTTATTCACGGCGCACTTACACAGAAACAGCTCGTGCTGATGCCTCCGAGGAGGGACCTCCAGAAAAGAAACCCCGGGGCATTTTACACCCTGTCTACCCAAGTGCAAGTGTAACTCTTCCTCTCCGGGGCAATTCACCTTGCTGGCACCACCCGTCTCCGTGTCTTCTGTTATCCAAAATGCCTGCAATTGCCGGCCTCTGCTGTGTCTCCCAGTGTCCACTAACCCTGGCTGGTTCCACCGGGCTTTGTGCCCTCTGTTAATCAATCACGGGGTTGGCAATTCACGGCCTCGTGTCTCTCTCCGGGCTCCCACCCAGAGCTCAACCTGCATCTCGAATTCAGCTTGCAAACACAGCTGTACCAGATGTATCGTCAACGTTAGCAAACATGGGCATTAATGTTCACGGGCTACAAGGGACATAGTTCTCTTATCAATTAGTATTCTATCTTCTATCGGTGAATGATTCTCTCAGTTCTTATGCTAATTAGTCTGTACCCTCATTTTTCATCTTGTTTAGACATGGTGGGCCATGAGACAGTCTGTCATGATTTCTCCCTGCTGGAATTCTTTTTACCCGGTCGAAGTCAGTTTCAGCACAGTTGCTGAGTTGGCTTTATTAGTTTCTTGCTTATCTTGGGAGCTCTGCTATGTGTCTTTGTGGCCTTAAAGTTCTGCATTCTTTGTGTCTACCTATTATCCCTCTTCCCAAACTTTGTTAAACCTCCCCCTAGGTATGAGATCATTGAAGCTTAACAAGGCAATTCTGCCAACAAGTAATTTATCTTTCTAACACCTGGACATAATTTAGGGCTTGTTAACTGCTTTCTGTTTCATGGATTAAGTATACTTTCTGGTTGATTAGAGGCGCAAGTGCCTAATTGGGTGGAGTCGTTCCATGCCTCACTTATGTTGCAAACCCATTACTGCACTCCACTGGCATTTATGGGGTAAAATCCAAACATATGTTCAGGCAGATTTCTTATCTCAGACCTCCAGCTTTCTGCTCCCTTGCTTTTTTGTCAACTCCATGGTCCTGTCTGAACTGGAAGGGGTGGGAGGCTGCTCAGTTTTCCATTGAGAGTTTTAATCCACACACATACACAGCCCCCCACCCACTACCCCACCTCAAACGGGATGCAGTGGGGGTGAAAGTGGGAGTGAAATTCCCACTGTCTCTCTGCTCAGATTTTCAAGGGTATTACAAAATGGAAGGTTTTCCTGGGCACTGCAGCTCTTTCTAGACTCCCTTGGATGCATTCCTCCAGAATACTTACACAGATCAACGTTCACAGTCACGGTGGACACTCAAGCCCACTTCTCTGAGAGTCTATTACTCCGTGGAAATCAGAGCTGTGTGGGGCACCCGACAGCATCTCCTTCCAACACTCTCTGCCTGGAAGAGCCCTTTCTAATTAGCTGTAGCAATGCTAATGCACTGTTGTCCTGTTAAGGGCAGAAGCAGGGTGAAAAGAGGCTGAACCCACCTGTTATCTCTTCCCTTTATCCCTAAGCAGTCCTGGCCCCCTCAAAGAGAGATTCATGTAAAAATGAGTTTCAGTCTCAACAAGAAGGCGTCAAGTGACTGTTCTGTAATAGCAGCATTTTAAAAATAATTCTGTATTTGTTCAGTTTAATGTTAGTGTTCTTTAATGTTTCTGTTCAGCAAACGCATTGCTTAGTGCTACTACACAGTTTCTATGTATTTATTTTGGTTAAGACCCACCTGCTGGATTCTTCAAGCTGCTACAAAATGAGGTTAAAAACAGACACCTACAGGAAACAGCATATGGCTTATCTCAGCTTTTCCGGCTGCTCCACTAACCTCACTAAAGACTTATCTAGTCAAGTATACAAGAGTACTATTTCCTTGTAAATCCATGAGTAAATAAATAATAAACAACTAAACAAAATAAAAACTAAACAACTGATCCTTTCCCACCACTAACTTTGAAACAGAGGTATAGAACTGAATTCCCCTTGGAGAATTTTGTGCTCTACAGATCCAAATCCTTGTAGAAAGCCAAGGAGACACAAAAATCCAACATGTTGGGAGGCAGGAGATAACAGTAGCACCAGCACTGTAGGTGTTTCGTTGCATAAAGATTGTCAGGACCAAGAACCAAAGGCATTTTTTTGACTTCTAGAATCTTCAAAGATTGGTGGGGACCCAAGCCCTATTGGCAGTAGTTTTCTTTACAAGACAAGTGTTCTGAGTACTTGCGTGCACCATTTTAAAAGAAAGGAAGTTGGCAAAATCTGAATTATGACAAGCCTCATACTACTAAAGGAAAAAACATGAGCTGAACATTTCTTCTGCTTCAGGTTTCCTGTAGTCTGCAAGGGGAAAGGTCTCGATAAGTAGCAGAGACAAAATGTACTAATGGTGACCCGAGTCCTGGATCCATGCAAAGTGAAGCAGGAAATCTAATGCAGCAGTAGATAGCTGCAAAATTTAAGTAACTTACTAGGTCAAAAAGATGCAGTGCCCTTCCAGTCGTCATCCTCCTCTTCGCCCTTTTTATTTTACTGCATTTGAATGCAGAAATGTAATCAAATACATCACAGATGGATCCTGAATCAATTCACTGCCTTTCAGCACCAAGTCTGTAGATTGGTGGAACAGATTTCCCACGTTCTTGTCTCCCTAAAATCATATCCATGAAGTCAAAAGTACACAAGCACCTCCTTACCTCTGGGAGCCCAGGCTGGGACTCAGCCCAGTTGGGGTACAGACATTAACTCCTGCACAAACCATGTGTGTCTTTAATACCTAATATTTATTAAACACAAGTTATTTTCTGGTATTTTGTGGTGTTCTAACTTCTAAGGGTATAACTTTTATGATTACTGTTGGTAGGCCATAGAAGAAATTATTAAAAGTACTATTTCAAGAAGTAACACAATACATTTGTAGGCAATTATATAAAAATTCAAATGTTAAACCACAATTCCTGAATACCATACAAGAAACTTGGATATTCTAAAATAAATCACACCAAGAAAGTGGTGTGTTCTATTCACTTTTACCCTGTCACCCAGGGATTATATAAATCATCCTTGATACTCAGTAGTCAGGGATAACATTAATAATTCCTAATGAGACCACAACCTTTTTTTCATTGAAGAAATTTACATAGTAAGCCAGAAGGAAGTTCATTTATACTTGTCCTGGGTATACTTTAGTTTGGGAAAAAGCCCCAGTGAGTAAGTGTAATTTAGAGTATTAGATATCTATGTCAGCCTTGTAGTTCAAAAATTTGTAATTGTTTATAAATTTCAAACAATTAACTTTATTGTAAACCTTATTGCAATAAATGGATGATTTGCACAAAAAACAACAAAAGTGAACAGATAACACTGTGCATTCCAAAAGTATACTCTTGCTGGCAAAACCAAGAGGTGAAAAACGTTCCACAAAAGCATTTTAAACTTAAAATAAACCCAAAGGATTCTGCTGAATTGGGGAGCAATCAACTTGGTAACATATGAACACACTGTTTTCCACAGAAAACAAATCAAGACCTCATCTGACAGACAACAAAACTTGACCAGAGTCTTGCGCTGTAGAAACCACCCGCAGATTGCTGACTCTTCCATCATATCCCACAGCAGAGAGGCAGGCAGGGCTCAGTCTGTGTGTGATCTGCAGACTCTGCATCCAGTCCAATGCCTGGCTGTTCCCAGGTATTTCCCGTTCTCAGCAGGTTGGTTGGTGTGAAAGGACAAGTGGACTTTTGACCTAAATACAACCCATCTGCTGTTCTGGAGGTGGGACACTGCAGAAAACTGCCCAGGAACCACACTCTCTTTCCAGTGAGCAGGAGGTCAGCCCCATTTTTAGCAGTGATTTGAATACACTGCTCCATGGGACACAGGCAGATATTCCCCTGCTGCACTTTAGGAGCGACTCCTATTGCTGAAAAAGGCTACTGGGAAGGCAAACGAATTTCATAAATAATTTTCAATATGAAACTTTTCTTCCTTACTAGTCTTAACACCACCAGCAGAGAGCAGCAGAGTAGGAACAGGGACATGAATACACAGAAACAGTTCAGCTGCAGCATTCCTGCAGATGTGTAATAAATTACTGATCCAAAACAATGATGTTGCCAGAACAGTTATGAGTAATGAGTAAGTAAATCCTGGCTCCTATAACAATTTACCAATTCAACATCAGTTTGGAGACAAAATGGTAAATTGGTGTCAGACGGAATTCCAAGGAATTGAGTTATATTAAGAATTAATCAAGATGAGGAGAAGCCTAGTAGCTTCACTGACAAAACATGTCAGCATTTGCCAGCAAGAAACCACCTGCTGCTATTAAGAGATTTGTTTGAAAATGTTGTTCTCTTTCAAGATAAATGTGGCTTTAAGTCACTGAAAGTTAACTGGCTGATGTACAACTAGTACTTCAGATTTTCCCCTGTGTAATTGCTTATTAGAAGCCAAAGACAAAAAACATAACACAAACAAAAATTCTCGGAGAACATTGCAAAAAGCATCAACGTATTACACAAACAGTACTTTAACATCTGTGCTGGAAGCAGTGTCTAAAGGACATCAACTCCCCTTTCTGCTTTTTCAGCTTCAGTTTCAGTCAAGGCTAAGAAATGTTTGCAGTGGAAGAAAATGGAAGTTTTTAGCTTTCTTTATTCTAGAATTAAAAAATAAAGACAACATTAACTCTATCAAACTTTACAGCTTTCATTTAGTTTTGTACAAAAATAAAATATTCTATATAACCAAAAATATATTACAGATGCCAGCACACACACCTACAATTCTGCTTCAGAGATGTTCTCATCAGGGCAACAATAGTATTCCACAAAACAGATCTGTCCGTCTTCATTCCTAATCATATACTGCAGTGAAAGAAATCCTTGAGCATCTGTTCGGATGGACACTTTACAAGACAAAGCCAGTGCCTTTGTTGATGGTTTAAGCAAAGAAATCTTGTACCTACAGGAGAAAAAACAATAATATGAAAAAAAAACATTGTGCGAAGAGAAGCTGAAACGAATTAGTCACAAATAAAGAGCTAGAATAAAGAAAAAAGAATTAGGAACATGCTTATTTGGTCTTTACCCGGCAATAACATTAAACTGTCATTGTCAGCACTTAGCTTTTGATTACAGACACAGCCTTTTATCAGATGGGGAGTATTTTTGCTCCCCACACTACAAAATTACATGTTACAGCAATGCAACAGCAGTTTTTAAACTTTCCATCAAGAACACACTGGCATAGAGGGCATCAGTCACTTTCTAACCTGTTTGTCTGGGTCTGGTTACAGTGGAATGCTTCCATCAAATCGGAGTCCCTAGGGTAGTCTAGGTGTGCACTTCCAGCATTTCCAAAAGTGGATAACCTGGAAGACAAAAAGCACCATCTCAAAATACCTGATGAGAGCCCTGTAAAAACACATCAAAATGAGTAATTTTACATATCCCATGACTGTTTCACAAAACACTGCTGTTTGTTTTACTTTATTTAATCAAAAATGCTAAACTGTCCACACCAGTGTCAGCTTTATCAGGTTGTCAAAATACTCATTACTATGTTAATTAGAGTACATACTCTGATTTGCTATACTCATTACAATTCTTCCTGAAATGAACCAGTATTCTAAAATAGTTTCCCTCTCTCCACCGTGAAAACTTCCACTCCTCACCAAAGGAAGCCAAGCACAAACATTTGAGTTGAAAGCCATTTCTAGTACCTGAAGTAGGGTTTATCTGGAGACATGGTAATCTGCAGAACGTCACTGGTCATATCCAGTTCAGCAAATGCTTCTCTTAGTCCCTCCGACTGCAGAATAATTTTATTAACAACCTTTGTACTGCAGAAATCAAAATCTAACAACTCCTCAGGTTCTTGAGTGTTGATTTTGCACACTGTTACTACTCCTCCTTCTTCCAAGAACAGCATCAGGGGATACCCATAACCACGGTAACACATTCTAAGAGCCGTTGATGCTCCTGAAAAAGAGAACGACATGTACACTCTGCAGAGACCATCGCTAGGACATTTGATCACTTTAGAAAACTCACATTTTCACACAGATCAAAACACACAGATCAACTTGATTCACCATGCTTGGTCCAGCCTCCAATACGTTACTGAAGCACACTTAGTGCTGCCTCCTAAATACCCTCTGAAATGTTAATGGTTATGCAGTAAAATTAAATTACTTGTGTGTAGACAACTCAAATCCAAATAATTTCACCCACCAGACAGGAAACACCAGCTGTGAAAATTAAGACATGCTACAAACAGTTTAGAAGAATTGGAAAATTTTCATGGTCCTTTGGCTCTCTCTGGCTCACATCGTCTTTCCTTGCTGCTCTTGTTACTTGTGCAACTCAAACTGAAGTTAATGCAGCTGAGCTTGTGCTGCAGTCACACGCTCCTGTTGCAGGTTATCACCACCCTAACCTCTGGTTTCCCAAAATCACAGTGCTCTTTAGTGCACTCAATTTAGATCTTTAGGTCAGCCACAACCAAAACTGTAGAGGAATGAGGAGTTCAAGACAGAGCTGCATGGGGAGAACTGCCCAAAAAGCTGCCATGGTATCACTCCATGCCACACGAGTACACATCCTGCAGCACCCACACAGCCTTTTGTGGATTCATTGAAAATATACCACACCTGGCAAGGAGCTGGTTCCAAAAATGGTGAGGCAGTCCAGAAGAACAGACAAACTGATCCGGAACATCACCGATTCCTCCTGAACACAAAATTCCTGAAAAATTTCTGCCTGTAAGTTAAACCAGAGATGAAAAGTTGGGAGTTTCTGCAATTATTTTACAGTTTAAACTTCAGAGTTTCCTACTCAGAAATCAGTGCAACACAAAGTGATTTCTACATGCAACACAGCACTGATTACAGAAAAATGGGTCTTCATCCTCAAAACTAGGAAAATGCAATCAGACCACATTTGAAACAAGGTAGGATGGCATAAACATAAAATCCTAAACACTTGTCTTTTATGATTTAAGTACAACCTACAAAAGGTAAAACCTAGAGCTGCTTACTCCTGGAGCTGGAAACATTCATGGAACTGTACAATGTGTCACCCTTCTCCAGTTACAATACTTGTATTTTTTATGCTCAGAGCATGAAAAAACATTCCAAATACTAGAAGTATGTAAGAACAGAACAGAACAGTGACTTCACCACTCTGAAATATGTGCTGAATCCTGCCTTTGACTAGCCTGATGGGGGTAAGTTGCTCCATGCTATCCTGTTTGTCACTGGCACTCACCACTTTGTGGCACCTAC
This sequence comes from Leptocoma aspasia, assembly GCA_013399835.1. Classification (NCBI taxonomy): domain Eukaryota; kingdom Metazoa; phylum Chordata; class Aves; order Passeriformes; family Nectariniidae; genus Leptocoma; species Leptocoma aspasia. The sequence continues at coordinate 602,637 of VXAX01003607.1, forward strand.
AAGAACAGAGTAACTCAGAAATAAAGCAGGGTGGCATGAGATGCTTTTGGAAAAGTAATTTCATATTCTCCTGGCAGCCCAGAGAGAAAACCCCATCCTGGAGTGCTTTGAGCACAGCACAGCACAACCATCTTCAATCAAATGTCTGTGAATCTGTACTCTTTCACAGCTGACATAAATCCCACATTTTGGCTTTGAGATGAGATACAAAAACACTTAAAGAGGAATACTATGAGCGCTTGCTTGTGCAACTAAGCACAGCACGGCCAGAAGGAGCTGTGAGTTTGGCAGGCACCAACACATTAGACAAGGGCGCAAACCCACTATACTGTCAGGTGTGCAGGGATCTACTGGTGCAGGGTTTGGAATTCCAGCAGCATGGACACCCATAAACACGGGCAGCCTCGCCATGGCCCTTCCTCCACACCAGCTCAGGCACCTCTGCCTTGGTTCCAGCAAAGTCTCCCCTTCTCTGCAGGTGAGCATACGGAATCGTTAGTGTTGGAAGGGATCTCTGGACATTATCCAGTCCAACCCCTCTGCCAAGGCAGGCTCACCTGGAGCAGGTGACATGAGAACATATCCAGGTGGGGTCTGAATGTCTCCAGAGAGGGGAAACTCCAAGACCTCCCTGGCATTCTGTTCCAGTGCTCTGCCACCATTACTGTAAAGAAGTTCTTCCTCATGTTGAGGTGAAACTTCGGTGGCTTAGTTTATGCCCATTGCTCTCCTTCCTGTCACTGGTCACCACAGAAAGGAGTCCGGAACCACCTTCTTGGCACTCATCTTTGAGATATTTATATGCATCAATGAGATTCTCTCTCAGTCTGCTCTTCTCCAGACTAAACAAACCCAGCTCCTGCAGGCTCTCCTCACAACAGAGATGCTCTAGTCCTTTAATCATCTTTGTGGCCTCCGCTGGACCCTGTCCAGTGACTCCTTGTCCTGCCGGTGCCGCGACAGCGGCGGTAACCGGGGCCTGTGCAAGGTCTGTAGCATCCGTGCCCTCCCCCTCGCCGATGTCCCAGTACCTGGATGAAGGCGTTGGCCTGGATACACTTGGCATCCTCCACCGTCACGCGCAGCCCGCTGGCCGTGGCGAGGCAGGTGGCGTGGTCCTGGAAGTGCACGGCCCGCAGGAGGCTGGACAGGTGCCGGGCATTGTCCAGGCTGGCGGACAGCGCGTAGCGCTCGCCGCTGGCGGGCGGCTGCGCCGAGAACGGCATGGGCGGGCAGCGGGAACGCCGCAGGCGGGAGCACAGGAAGCGCGGCGCGGGCACAGGGAATGTGAGCGCAGGAAATGAGCTCAGACTCTCGCCGGCACAGGAAACGCGAGCACAGGAAACGTGACACGGGAAGTGGAGCGGGCAAATAGCGAGCGCGGCGTGGCGCGGGGACCGATGGCGGCCAAGAGGAAGCGTGGAGCGCTGCCCGCGGGGAAGGCGAAGCGCGCCAGGAGCGCCCCGAGCGCGGGCGAGGCGGCGCCGGAGGGCGGCCCGCGGGAGCGCAGCATCCCGCCGCAGGAGCACGGCATCCCGCCGCAGGAATACAGCATCCCGCCGCCCGTGTCCCAGGTACGCCGCTCGGCCCGCGGGGCTGGCCTCCCCGCCGCGCCGGGGCTCGGGCTGGCGGGGGAAACACGGCTAAGCCGGACAGAGAGGTTTAGTGGTAATCTTTTGTAATGCCGGCGCAAGCAGGGGTAAACGTGGGGGCGCGTTGCTTCCGTGAGAATACGCAAAAAGTGCTATCGTGGTCGATGTCGATAAGATGTGCTACCTCAGTCTCAGAAGTATTTGAAAGAGTTGGGCAATTCTGTTGTATACAGAGGCTGTATGGAAACTCTGCCTGTTCCAGTTAGGAATCATATGGAGAAGGTTTCGGTAATTGTTTTCTTGTAGGAAAAACGTAAAGTACTGCGTGTAAGTACAAAGATTTCGCAATATGCTTATCGACAGGGAAAGCTGGGTTGTTCTTCGGGGCTGTCCCTGAGCCCATTTCGCAGAAAAATAAGCGATGCACGTGGCTTTTTAGTAGTTGGGTGGGAGTGAAAGGCTGTGCCTGGGAGCACATTGGGATCAGGATGAGGATGGTTCCTCCTGTAAAAGCAGTACTCCCCTGTTCTGTAGGGATGTCTCCACTCCTGCTGAGAGCATGGTTCTGTCTGGGCAGGCAGATAAAAAGGAAGGTTCTTGCTGTGTCTTTCTGTATTTACTGTCCAAACTTTTATTTTTGCTGTGTTATGACAGTATTGAGGCTAGAAGGTTCTGAAATAGCTGCTGTGTCTTTTTTTGTAGGGGAAGTGGAAAAACAAGGAGCGAGTGCTGATATTCTCCTCTCGTGGAATTAATTTCAGAACAAGACACCTAATGCAGGACTTAAGGACATTGATGCCTCACTCTAAAGCAGGTGGGGCTTGAGCATCATTCCTAACTTGTATTTTGAGAATTCTTTTAAGCCAAGATCTCCTAACAACTTGTTATTTTATTTTTTTTAAATGTGGTACAGAAGAGTTTTAGTGAAACTTGTATCTTAAACAAGTTTAAGATACCTTTTGAGCCAACAAGTACAGCAATTGTATCATTGTATTTTTGGGAAGAAAATCCTATGGCATAAGTCCTGAACCTGCAGTTAGTTTTGTTGCTGTGTTTATTTATTCCATAACACGACAGAAACAATTTGCTAATTACCCTTTCATTTATAAACTAGTGAAATTTTTGCAAAAAACCCAACTGTTAAACGAATCTCTTGTACTAAATTGTTTTTTCAGCCTTGTAAGTGTTGGTTTTGTCTTCCAGATACTAAAATGGACCGTAAAGACCAGTTATTTGTAATCAATGAGGTAATTCAAGATTTATCTTGGTGCTATTTTATTTTATTTTATTTTATTTTATTTTCTATGGAAATTCAGTGTACAAGGGAAAGGCAACCAAGTTCAAAGTGTAACTTCATAGGTGAAAATTACTGATATCCAAAAAGCACCATGTTTAAACAGAAAGTTGACTTTTGATTAATAAAACCAGAATGAAACTTTTAATTAGATACAGATTTTCATCATGAAGCAATACAGCATAATGTGGTTTTCTGTAGGTGAGAGGTGTAGTATAGCTTATACTTGAACAATACAAGACACAAATATGCAGCCAGCCTAAAAGTAGTAGGACATTGATAATTCTGAACCTGGAACCTAATGTCTCAGCTTCTGCTCTTGTGTTTGTATTCTGCAGAGCTTATCAGGTTGTTTGTGGCTTTAATGAAGTTATTACTCCTTGTAGTAAGTATGTGAGATATAAAAAAAAAGCCAAAACAAAATTTGGGTATCAGTAGGAGTCATTTAATAAGACAAGATCTTTGCTTTTGAACTTGCATTTTGGAAAGGGGAAAATGCTAGAGATGAATATGGAAAGTTTTCAGAAATGTCTTTAGGATGTTTGTAAGCAGCTAATTTGATGTGTCTTGTGTAGGTGTGTGAAATGAAAAACTGCAATAAGTGCATCTTTTTTGAAGCCAAAAAGAAACAGGATCTCTACATGTGGTAAGAAAATGTTACGTTTTGTTACATTTCTGTTTATAGCTGCAAATGCTTCAGTTCTACCTGAAGTTTCCTACTGTAATAGTGAAGATGCATGAAATAGTGCTGCTTAGTTAAATTTGTTCTCATATTGCACTTCTGTGGATAATGCCAATTTACAATGCATGACCAGCTTTTGGAGACTGTTTGCAGAAGCATTTTAGAAAATTACTAGAAAACAAGTGTTTATGAGCATGTTAAAGGAACTCAGTACAGCTATAAAAGTGGCAGAAACTACTTCAACGCAGGAATAACTGATTGGGGTCTAGTGTGGAAACCCAGCATGTCTTCTGGCTGCTATTAACATTTTTCTTTCTCTCTTCCCCACCACCTGTCCTCTTCAGGCTTTCAAATACACCACAGGGACCATCTGCTAAATTCTTGGTGCAGAATGGTAAGCTGGTGGACATTATTGTGTTTCTATTCTTGCTGTTCTGTCTGAAAAGTTTTCTATAAGTAATAACTTCGTTTGTTTGTTTGTTTAAATCACTATAGTTCACACACTGGCTGAATTGAAGATGACAGGAAACTGCCTAAGGGGTTCAAGACCCCTTTTGTCTTTTGATCCAGTAAGTATAGATTTTATTTCATTTGGGTATGTTTTTATTCTTTTTGCATTCTTTTTAGCCTTGTATGTAAAATAACATTTTTATTTTTTGTAGATATTTGACCGGGAGCCACACTATGCCCTGCTAAAAGAATTGTTTATTCAGGTCAGTCTGTAGTTCTGCTGTTTCTTCACTGGAGATGTTTTTTGGCAACATACTTTAAAATGTCAAGTGTTTTTTCAAGTAGCAGTTTTACACTTCTGAACTTTGAAAAGATCACAAAGGATTGGGATCATATTCTTAGCACAACTCAGACACTTGTTCTTAAGTTTTGGGTTATGAAAGGTAATCTGGGTTTAGGAACTTAGTAAATTAAAAGGAGTTTAAAATGAGCCATTTATGTTTGACCTCTTAAATTGCAGATGTTCAGAAAGACTGCCTTTTATTGCAGATATTTGGTACACCACAGTACCACCCCAAAAGCCAGCCTTTTGTCGATCATGTTTTCACCTTCACCATCACTGATGAAAGGATCTGGTTTCGTAATTACCAGGTGAGTGGTCTCTCCTAGCTCTTCAAAAGGAGGTCAGTGGAGTAATTTCATGTCAAATCCATTAATTAAAATAAGAATCATTGTTATTGATATCAGGATATGCCAGTCCCTAGTGCTTGCAGATTCAGTGTCCTGAAATGACTTACCTTCTTCCATATCTCTGGACAGATCTGGTTCACTGAACTTGCATTCATTGAGCTCTGATGATGTGAGGGATGTCTTGGGAGCAGGACATACCACCCAAGGCTTAAACCGTGCCTTAACCTAAATTGCTGCTTTGACCCAAAGTGATCCAGAGCTTACTTTCTGTAGAAGGAATTCACAAATACAGAGTACTCCAAAAGCTTGCTTGAATTTCAGATAATTGCTTTATGTACAGAATTGGGTGTATACATATCTAGGTAATCAGGTACCTTACCTTGCATTTAAATTCAGTTGCGTATTATCATATGCAAGGTGCCTGCAAGGTTATATGCTTTGATTCAATCTATGAGAAATGGAGAAAGTTCTCTTTTTATTGCAGATAATAGAAGAAGATGCATCTCTAGTAGAAATTGGGCCTCGTTTTGTCCTGAACCTCATAAAAATCTTCCAAGGTAGCTTTGGAGGACCAACTCTGTATGAAAATCCTCATTACCAGTCCCCAAATATGGTAAGCAGCTCTTTCTATGTATTTTCTTTCATTTAGCAACTACTTTGAAAACCAACCTTGCAGTCAGTCTGTGCAGGAGCTCACATGCCTTTCCTCTTGACTCTTTGTAGTGCCCTAAACTGGCGATAGTTTGAGAACAGAGTAGTTTTGTAATCATGAAATGCATGCAGAAGTCACGTCACTGAAAAGATGACATTACACTGAGGGTCTTGACCATTAAGCAGAGAAGTTAGCACGTGTTTCTTAAATATCAGGTTTCTTCCATCTTGCTTATTTGAAACATGATGAAATTTAAATTCTTGCTTTTATAGCATCGCCGGCTGATAAGATTGTCAGTAGCAGCTAAGTTTAGAGAGAAGCAGCAAGTGAAAGAAGTGCAGAAGATTAAGAAAAAAGGGACTAAGGTCCTTGTTGAAGAAGATCCTACCGAAGTAGTCTTTGAAACTCCAGCTGAAGAGAAGCCAGTGGAAATACAGCTTGTGAAACCAGAGTCAAAGCCAATTGTTAAAGATAAGAAAAAACTACGCAAAATTCAGAGGAAGAAGCAAAAAAAGCTGTTCAGAACTGAAGGATCTGCATAGAGGTTACAAGGGATGAAACTTCATACAATATCAACCGAATATTGTAAATATTTGAATTTACATTGTACAAACAAACATGTCTGAACTTCGCTTTTTAAGTAAACAAAACATACATTTCTTTATAAAGATTGAGTTTGCATTCTTATATTGTCTTCTGGGATTCTGGATTTTGAGAAATAACATGGCATCCCATTCAACCTGGCCTTAAACACTTCCAGGGATGCGCCATCCACAACTGCTCTGGACAACTTGTCTGAGGCTCTTTCTTTATTACATATCTTTCATTCACACTTCCTGACCTCATGACCTGGTTCATCCACTGACTAGTTCTGTTTCTGTGCACTCCCCCAAACTTTCTTGTGTTTCAAAGTCTTGCTCGTGCCCTGTTTCTGTTTGATTCCTCTGTTTCAATTTCCAGGATCGTAATGCTAAAAAGACACAACTGGCTCAAGAGGAAGCTGACCTTTTAAGTTTTAAATATCACCTCACCCAGCAGTGCGAGGGAAATCCCATATAATTTCTGCAGCAAAGTGGTCTGTGTGCCATATGATTGGAAAGAAAGACTGGTGAATATAGGGGTGTGCTCAGTTCACATAGTCTAGTACATAGACACAATTGAGTTGGAAAGGACTCCCATAAGAATAATAGAGTCTGAATTATCTCCTTGCAGAACTATGTAACACTAAGCCATATGACTAAGGTCGTTATCCAGGCCCTCTTTTACTCTGACCAGCTTGGTGCCATGACCACTTCCCTGGGAACTGAGCACCCCCTGTGTAAAGAACCTTGGTGTCCAAGTGGAACTTCTCCGACATGGTGTCCTTTAACCCCAGCTGGCAACTCAGCCCCAGAGAGTTGCTTGGTGGGGTGGGGAAGAGAATTGGAAGGATAGAAGTGAAAACTTGTGAGTTGAGATGAAGACTGTATAGCAAAAACCAAAGCTTTTTGTAAAGCAAAAGCCACATACAGAAGCAAAACAAAACAAGGAATTTATCTACTATGTCCTGTGGGTAGAGAGGTACTCACCTCCCAGGAAAGCTGGGTTCCATCACATGTAACAGTGATTCAGGAAGACAAATGTGTCACTCTGTTCTCCCTTCTTCCTCCAGCTTTGTATGCTGAGCATGGTGCAATGTTGTGTAGAATAGTCCTGCAGTCAGCTGGGGTCAGCTGCCCTTGCTGCATCCCCTCGCATTTTCTTGTGCACCCCTCTCTGGTGGGTGAGGTGGGAAGCAAAAAAAGTCTATGAGTCTAAGCACTGTTCAGCAATAATGCAAGCATTTCTGTTACTACCAACACAACGTTTGTGTTTTCAGCACAAATCCAAAACACAGCTCCCTACTTGCTAGTGTGATGAAAATTTACTCTATTCCAGCCAAAACCTCCTGTGATAAAGGTGTACGTTGGAGGGAGGTTGCCCCTCAGCCTCCTCTCCAAGCTGAACAAGCCATGTGAACTCAGCTGCTCCCAAGCCTTGCCCTCCAGACCTCTCCCCAACTAAGCTGCCCTCCTCCTGATAAACTCCAATAGCTTTATATCTTTCTTATTTTGAGGTGTCCCAAAACTGCCCCCAGCACTCGAGGTGAGGCCACCCCAGTGAGGTTGCCCCAGTGCACAACAGAGGGGACAATCCCCTCCCTTGCCCGGCTGTTGATAATGTGCCTGATGGCTCCAGGACAGGGTTGGCCCTCCTGGCTCCAGGGCACTGCTGGCTCATACTCCGTTTGCTGTGTTTGGATTAAATACTGAGATCAGGGCCTCCAGATCTTGCTGTCTGATCCAAAGCTCTGTTCGTGTAGTGCCCAGTGATACACACCTGACCTAGAGAAGGAAACCGACTTTGACCAACCCTAAAATCTCTGAAGAGCACAGGTATAAAAGAAAAGCTACCTTGAGAATGTGTGCTGTGCTGCCTGTGCCTCTGAGCTCCTCAACACCCACAGGAATCAGAAATATCTATTTCAGAAATAGTATGGCCAGCAGGCATAGGGAAGCTATTCTTCCCCTGTGCTCATCACTAGTTAGGTCACACCTTGAGTCTTGTGTTCAGGTCTGCCTCCTCAATTTCGGAAGGACTTGAGGTGCTGGAGCAAGTTCAGAAAAGGGAAACCAAGCTGTGAAGCACAACAAAGCCTGGAGCACAGGTCTTAAGGGAAGCAGTGATATTTACCCTGGAAATGAGGTGGCTCAAGGGAGACCACATTGGTCTCTTCAACTCCTTGAAATGAAGGGGTGGCCAGGTTGGGGTCAGACTTTTTTCTGAGGCAACTGGCAATAGGACAAGAGGACACAGCCTTAAGCCGTGCCAGGGGACGTTAACGCTGGACATTAGGAATAATTTCTTCACCGAAAGGGTGATTAGACATTGGAATGGGCTGCCCAGGCAGGGTAGAGTCACCGTCCCTGGAGGTGTTTAAGAAAACCCTGGACGTAGCATTCAGTGCCACCGTCTGGTTGACACAGTGGTGGGTGGGTCACAGGTAGGACTCGGTGATCTCGGAGATCTTTTCCACGCTCATTGATTCTGTGAATTCCAGCACAAGGCATCCGGTTAATCTGACACCGCGTGATTGCAGCGCCCGAACCCGGCCGCGGGCCGAGGAGAAGCGCTCCCAACGTGCCTCCGGCAGCCGGGTGACACCGCGCCGCAGGTCCCTCCCCTCCCGCCTCGCTCCTCCCGCTGCCGGCCTCGCCCCTCCCGGCGCGGGCGGCGGTGCCCCGTGTCCCGGTTTCCCCGCCCCGCCGGCCGCCGTCGCCGCCGCCGCCATCGCCATGAAGTGCCACTACGAGGTGCTGGGCGTGAGGCGCGACGCCGCCGAGGAGGAGCTGAAGCGGGCGTACCGCCGGCTGGCGCTGCGCTGGCACCCGGGTACGGCCCGGGCCCCGGCCCCGCGCGGCGCGGGGGCACCGTGCTGTCGCCTGGCTCGGTGCCGAGGGCGGCGGGGCGGCTGCTGCCGCCACCGAGCCTGACCGCCGCTGACACGGTTTCGTTAAATTGTCCTGCAGATAAAAACCTCGAGAACGCGGAGGAGGCAGCGGAGCAGTTCAAGTTGATCCAGGCGGCGTACGACGTGCTCAGCGACCCACAGGAACGGGCCTGGTGAGCGGCGCTTGGCCTGGCAGAGGCTTTATTAGCCCTGGCTGTGCCAGGGCTTGTCCTGTGCTGCTCCTGGGCCTGGCTGCAAGTCTGCGGGGGCATCCGTGGGCAGGGGTAGCCGCCTGGCTTTAGGTTTTGCAAGAGTTAGAGCCATGCAGCCCCATGGAGGGGCACAGCCCCGCGCTCTCACCTTCCTCGTGGTGTGCCGGGAGCTGAAGGCGTGCTGGGCCTAGAGGAGCGCCCTGCGAACAGCCAGGCTTGGCCTGCTTCCTCCTCCCCGAGCACGGGGCAGCTCTGGTCAGCCCTCAGGCCTTGGGCAGTGCATACAGTGTTCAGTCCTAATTTGAAATACACACATACACATCTCTAAGGGGTTGCTATTCTAAATGTTCTGTGCTGCTTGTTTTTTCACATGGGCTGAAGCGTCTACCAGATTACTCAGCCAAACCCACCTCTCCCGAGTTTGTCTTCCTTGAAAATACAGGACGGTTTTTCAGTTTTTATGTGCATATGTATGATTTTGTTTTTTTTTTTTTTTGAATGTATGTCGGTACTGGGTCATTTAAATAATGCCCTTCCCGTTTCTAGAAGTTTGGTGAGGCATCTTTCTCAAATGTGATTGGTAGCTGGCTCTTGGGGAATTATTGCTGTAGATATCAAAGGTCAAGAGGGAATATCTACTGGTTCTGTTTTTTCTGTCTGAAGACTTTGGATGTGAGAGATAAATTACGGACAGTGGGTTAAGCTGTACAGTGATGTGATAGGTGTACTGTGTTAGTTTATCAGCACTGAGGGGTGTTCTGTGTCTCTACATCCTTGATGCTCTGAATTTTTTCCAGGTATGATAATCACAGGGAGGCTCTGCTGAAAGGGGGAGTTGATGGAGACTATCAAGATGATAGCTTAGATCTGCTGCGCTACTTCACTGTTAGCTGTTACTCTGGATATGGGGATGATGAAACGGTAATGAATCAGTTAATCTTTAATTAATCAGTTTAAATTCCATTATAAGTGTTAGCATTTGTTTTGTGTTAAAAGTTATACATAGAATTGTAAGTGCAAATCTAAGACAAAACTTGCTCTAGATGCGTAAGGAAGCTTTAATTATTGCATATTGTCCAACAATTACTTAATCATAATGTCCAACTATACCGTACAACTACAGATGTGTGCATATTGTTTATTTATCTTATACAGTGAAGCATTGCAGGGCTTTGCAATACCATCTGTTTATTTAGAAATACCTTTATCAAGCAAGAATGCTGAAAACTACAGAAGAACAATAGCATTTGGGGGAAGGTGTGCTTGCTATAATTGAATTCCCTATTGGATTTTTGAATTTCCCGTTGGATTTTAAAATACTCACTCATAATATTTAATATATTAAAAAGCTCCAGCTGATTAGAAAAACACCCACCAGAGGAAATACTTACCTGTCCTTTTGTTACTGTACTAGTAGTCAGTTGGTAGCATATTAATTCAGAAAAATACAGGATATTTAATAGTGAATTTTATGTCTGGAACTTCCACAAAACTTGATCCTACATAACAAGAAACTTGTCACCATCTACATATGGAAACTTTCTTTTGAAATTGGTGTTTGACTACACGTGTGAGAGAGACAGAGACTGTGAGGAAGGTGGAAATAAAAGGCACAAGAGATAGTGGAACTTTGTTAAGAAGGGTCTTGTACCTTAAGCAAATGCTTACAAGGCCTTTATCCTGGTTTTGAGTTGCTCTTGCAGTGTAGCAATGTTTCTCTAAAATACACTGCACCTGAGCATTTGTACATCTATTATTGACCCATGCAAAAGGTTTGTTTGTTTGTTTGTTTATTTATTTATTTATTTATTTATTTATTTATTTATTTCAGGGATTCTTTACAGTCTATCGACAAGTTTTTGAGAAGATTGCGAAGGAAGAGTTGGAATATATGACACAGGAAGATATTGAAGAATTCCCTATGTTTGGATATTCCCATAGTGACTATGATACGGTAAGGGCACGTGTAGAACTGAACTGCAGGTAATGGAGTTAAACCATTACTTTGTCCCAAAGGAAGGGTGCCTACTGATCTCTGAAGTGAATACCATGTATCTGTGGTTATTTTCTACTGCTGTAGACCATTACTGCTAAGGAAGTCCTTGTGGTCTGATTCATATTTGTGTGAATTAAAATTGGTATTTCCTGTTGGACTATAGTACTAGCCGGTCCTGCAGGGTGAGTTGTCAGACAGATACTTCATAGGGCCAACCATCAATTGTGCCAGTGGAACTTAAGTCTAGTGCAAGACCTGTAAAGCAAAAGAATGGATGTTTTCTTTGCTTTCTGATGAGAGTATTTTACCAGTGTTTAACACAACTTATGTTATAGACAGAGGTACTGAGCTAATTGTTTTTCCTGTAACATGTAGTATCTTGCCTCATACAGGCAAACTGCATCACTCTTAGTGTGTAGCACAGCCTTTAGAAAATAGATGTTGACTGGCAGTGTGAGCTTCCATTATGATTACATTGTCATCTGCAATTAGCCTGTAGTCAGATTTGATTCAGAAAATTCAGAAAACATTGCATGCTGTCGTCTGTGAAGAAAGAAAAGAAAGTGTATGGGTACTTGTGTGACTTGAATTCTTGTCATCTGGTTTGTCAACTATTTGTTATAATCTATCAAACTATCAGATTTAGGATTTTTTTTAAGGTTACCAGTGTTTCTGTGTTGAAATTAAATAATGAAGTGATACCACTTTCCCTAGGGAATAACTGCACAGTATGAAATGCACTCAAATGCTTGCTTATAGTCTGGTACTTCTCCCTGTCACTTTCGCTGTATGGCTAATTATTTATGAAATTTGGATTGATTCATACCTTTAAAGTTAGTAGCTTCAGTGGTACAAAACTTGGCTGGAGTTGGAAACAAAAGTTACAAATCAAACTCCTTAAGAAGTACCGGAAGGGGTGTTTGGATGTGGGGAGAAGTTACAGGATGGCTTAATAAATGGAAATCTTTCCCAGGGAGAACACATAGTATCTCTGAACCAGCTAAAATCTGTCTTTTAATGTAGTTATCTTGAAACATCTTTTGAAAACTGATTGTTTTGAGGCCATGGGACAGATGTGATTGTAGACTCAAAATAGCTTTAATGCTTACGTCAATTAATAAGTGCAAAAAGGACTGGAATTCTAATTGAACATGCTTTGACATCTGCCTAGTTCACACTGTTCTGAAAGCAGAGTGCTGACTTCTTTTTCCCCCTAGGGATTCATAGGGGTATTTTATAGGAAATAGCTTCTGCAAAGTAGAAAGGTAATTTTCCCTGTTGTCTTATATTCAGACAAAGAGATTTTACTGTCAGAGGATTCTAGCATTGCAGTGCTCACTTCTCTACGCAGTAGGAATATAATGGGAAAGGAGTTTTAGAAGGGAGCTACAAAAACTATACAGAAGCTTCAAAGTCTGTGATGTGAATGCTCTCTGGTTTGGTCTAGTCTGTGAATTCACAAGGAGCTTGAGAGGCAGCTTGATCAGTGCCAGGCAGCCAGGAAAGTTACTCTTAAGGCCATGCGTTCACAAGCCTTCATAGGAAGAGAAGACTTGCAGGTCAACTAGATGCAGAAACAGAAATTATCAGCTCCAGGTATGAGTAGTAGGCAAAACAAAATCCGCCTGGGAGTTCAGCAAGGGCTGCTGTGCAGGCTGCTGGAGAATGCCAGACATGCAGGTTATTAAAGCAGCTGGGAGAGTCCCACCTTAAACATCTGGTGAAGGGGAGGATGATCCCTGTCATCAGTTGATGGGTGTGCATCCTTTTGCACAGAAGTATCCTCTTCTGAAGCAGAAATTTGAGGTAGGTAGTCTAATATTACTTAGGTTATTGGATGAAGTATGAATATTTATTGGTTATTTTTTTTTATATCAGAGAAAAACTGTAGTGACTTACCTTCCAGAAGCCTCAGCCATGAACTTCCCCAGATAGGCTACTGGAAGTTACTGAGTTGTTCCTGCGAATAACAATTGATAGTTGTAGTTCCTGTGAATAAAAATGGCAGAAGAAGAAGAGGACTCACTAGAAGAAAACATATTAGACTATTAGGTTAAATACTTCTATGAGGTATCCCAAAATAAGAGCAGTTGGGCATATAGAAGTGAGTAGTAAAAAGGAAGATGAATTGGGAAAGTAGTGTAAGAAGGGAGTTTAGGCATATCTTGATTGCTGAATCTGCAAAATGCAAAGGACAATAATTATTTGGAGAGAAATAAAGAACAAACCCAAAGTGATTATGATGCCATGTTATTAGTCCAGCATTTACCTATGAATAGTAGAAAGGAGGAGGATAAATAACAATCACCTATTTTTTCTTTTAATGTGAAAGCTAGGGGGCATAATTTTAGCCTACAGTCATGTAGTTTGCTAACAGAACAGAAGTAAATGTTTCTTCACATAGCCCTTTGTTAAACTCTGCAAGTCATGGCTCCTTGCTGTTGTATCATCAAGGGCTATTCATTTCTGTCTTGTTCAGGAAGCAGAGAGAATATACAAGGAAGAAACAGCATTATGTATTTATTTTGCTGCTTTTTTTATGCTGTGCAAATGTATGGGTCACCTCTGGTGTGGTTTAATGTGGAGGTTCATAGGTAAGTACCAGCTTGCAGGCAGCATTCTATGATTCTGATGGTGCTTTTCAGTTTGATAGGAGAAATACAGCACAGCTAAGTAACTGGACACCAGTGTCAGTGTGATCCAATCCTGCATGGGGATATTTTAGAAGTTGCAGTTTGTAATAGTTTAGACAAGGTTGTTGAATTGACGTGCTTGCAAACTTCAAGGATGATGTTAGAAGTTTCTCTAAATCTTCATTGCTCTGAGGCAAAACTGTGGCTTGTATAGAAGTTCAGAAAAAAACTCTAACAAAAGCCCTGAATTATTTCTCTGTTTTTTCTGTCCCTCCTCAACAAGTGACTTAGTTTTGTTTTTTCTCACAGGTAGTCCACCCTTTCTATGCATATTGGCAGAGTTTCTGTACTCAGAAGAACTTTGCTTGGAAAGAAGAGTATGACACACGACAAGCCTCAAACCGCTGGGAGAAACGAGCTATGGAAAAAGAGAACAAGAAAACGAGAGAGAAAGCAAGGAAAGAGAGGAATGAACTGATCCGTCAGCTAGTAGCCTTTATTCGTAAAAGGGATAAAAGAGTACAGGCTCACAGAAAACTTGTAGAAGAACAAAATGCAGAAAAAACTAGGAAAGCAGAGGAATTTCGGAGGCGACAGAAGCTAAAACAAGCCAAGTATGTACACGTGGAACAAATCTTTTTTTTTTTTAACTTGAAGAAACTATCCGTGAGGATAAAATATAGACATAGATTCTAATATAGCTCCACTTGCTCTTTTAAACATCCTTGAAAATTTTAGGTATTAATTTTGGTCTCAAGTCTGAGCTTTTTAAAACTCAGGTTTCTGCATTGTACTAACTTGCAGAGATCTAAGATAACTGGGGATTGGTTATCTGGGGGCTGTGGGTAATAGCACAGAACCCAGTGGGGTTTTATTTAGCTGGGGGAATAAAAGTTAATAGTTATCTTTTTTCCTTTAAGAAAAAAGAATGTAAATTGTAGAATAAGGGAGAACAGGACTATAACAACCTAGACTTAGATCCCTTTCATCTGCCTTGGAGCTGTTAAAAAGAAAGAGTGGATAATGAGCTTAGCTTTGTCTTTCTTTTTTAACTCTTTGGAAAGGACCCTTTCCGTGGACTAAATGCAATGCCAAAGTTTGGCTTTTTTGCCAAAATAGGAAGAGGTGGTCTCCCGACGATAGCCACAATTTATTTTTTCAACTGGAAGAACTGTTTGCCTACACATATGATGGAGGAGCTTAAATTCTTGTTGAGAGTGCACTTGCAAAATAACAGCATATTGATTAAAATTATGTAATAACATATATGGAGTATATTATGTACTGTTTTTCTATATATACATCTGTACTTTCTCCCTTTAGGGACAATAAAGTAGGGTTATGCATTTACTGACAAGTGGGTTGATAATTCTGATGCCAGAAGCCAGCTGGAGCAAAATTCAGCTGACCTGTGATGCCATATTTGATGACTTGGGGCACACGTAAATTGGGAAGACTGAACTGGTACATTCCCATAGCACACTGTCTCTCTAAATCTTCATTGCTCTGAGGAGTAATGTGCTTGTGGATTTTGTTGTCCTGTATTTTTTGTGAGTTTGGATCCTAGAGTAGGATTGAGCTGACTTCCTTGCTGTCACCTTGATACTGACGGTGCTGCACAGCCTGTTCTGCCTGAAATTCAACCAGGACCCACCTGTGTTAATATCTCTGCCTGCAGTGTAGTGGTGCCCATTGACATCACAAATTAACTCTGATTGCTCAGATTTCCAATTGTTTGCTGCATCATAATAGGTTCAGAACTTTCCTCCTGAGATGCCCAAGAACAACAGTTATCTTGAAGTAGGAGTTATTTTTAAGTAACACTGTTCCTGTAGTTCCCATCTCAGGGACACAGTGTAGAAGTTACTGTATTCTGCTTGCAGGCTTGCTGAGCAGTACAAAGAGCAGAGCTGGATAACGATGTCAGATCTGGAGAGAGAGCTGCAAGAGATGGAGGCACAATATGAAAAGGAATTTGGAGATGGATCAGGTGGTGAAGATGAATTAGAAGAACAGGAGACAAAAGGCTTTGAAGGTATGATGTGTGGGGAGGTGATCTATACTGAGACTGCAGTACAAGTGTGGCTCACTTACAGCCTCAGATTCACAGATGTGACTGTAATGCAACTCATTTCCTCCCCCTGAGGATACTGGGCTAGAGTCTGTCCCTCTCTGGTGTTTTCCTTTGAACAAGCTGCAGCTGTTAATTTATACCAGTGATGTCTGATTTGGTGAGGTGATCTTGAGCTGTCTGTGTGTCAGTAGTACTGGAGAAATTGAATGTCAGTGCTGTGACTATTTTCTGGGGCTTAAAGAGCAGCTTTAAGCTGTTCAAAATTTGCTCATCTGACTTTGTCTCTCTGATCCCTGCTGATCTCTTCAGACAAACTGAATGATGAAACTGAAGAAGCTGAATTTGTTGATGGTCTGTACTGCCCTGCTTGTGACAAATTGTTAAAAACTGAGAAAGCGTAAGTATTTGTGGTTGGGGATTTGGGGGTGGAGGTGTTGGGTTTTAAGTCATTTAAAACTGCATTTTAAAGAATTTTTAACTTCACATTATGATCAGTGTTGTCTTTCCAGTAAAGACATTGTCAGTGCAGAAATTTCCATACTTAGTAGTGCTGGATAATGGGCCTGTTACTAATTTATGTGTAAATATAACAATGTTTGCTTAGAGCAACTTGGAGTCACAATCTGGTCTTCACAGCATGAAGAATCACGAAAAATCAAAGAAGCATCGAGAGATGGTATCACTGTTACGACAGCAATTGGAAGAGGAGGAAGGGAAATTTCCTATGTCTTCAGATGATGCAGATGGAATACAGACCAAAGAGGAGGAAGAAACAGAAGACATACCAAAACAGAAGTACTTCAAATTGTTTTTAATTTTATCATGACTCATGATTTAGTAAGTCTTAGTGGCCTTCAGAGGGAGCTCCTGATAATTTGTGACTGCATTGCTCTCAGTGTTGTGCAATTGAAATACTTCTTAGCATCAGAGTTCCAGTAAAACACATGTATTTGCATGACTGCATTTGAGTGCCATAAAACAACAGACTTAGCTAAAGTTATATGTTAAAGAAAAGAAGAATGCTGCCTAAAGTATTATGTTAAGGAAAAGATGGGTTTGTTATTTTCCAAGCATAGGGTCTTCCACAGAGCCAGTGCTTATTGATTTGGTACTTACTGTCAATTGATTGCTGGCACAAATGGAAAATGAGTGTGCTCAAAATCAGAATTGTTACACAACTTAATTTTTTAAACAACCAGAGCATAATCCCAACTATCTCACTAGTATCTTTGGGTTCAGTCTGAGCAGAACAAATGTTTTACTAAATGCAGCGAGTAGTTTGGGAGACCTGTTGTTTTATTTCTGGCATGCGTAATTTTCTTTTTGTGGCCTAATATTAAGAGTATAAAGGAAAAGTATAGCTTGATACTTTTTTAGAAATCCTACTAGTTTTTGAGGGTTTTCTGTAAAAAAAGGTAATTTTAAAATTATCTTTACAGACTCTCAAAGAAACAACGGAAGAAACAGAAAACAATGAAGGTATGTAGTCTTAATGATACTCTGGGAACTTTACAACCCAGTTTTGTTATCTCCTGACAAATTATTTTTCTGTCCTGCAAAATAGAACTTGAAATTGCACAGAATTTGAAAATTATTTAAAAATATTTTTAATTTTTCTTTGCCACCATAATAACTTTGTAGTATTAGACTTATAATCATATTTTATGATAATAACATCATAGGCCTCACTTTGTTCTGTTAGTGCAGATGCTAATATGTGGTGCTGACTCTAAAAAGGCTGTAGTGTGAACTATAAGAAAAACAGATGGAAACAGGCAGGTAGGGAGAATGCAAGGAATTGATTAGAAAGACCAGTAGTGGCCTTGGCACATTAAGAGCTCAATTTGGTGGTCACTTCTGGCTTTATTTGTAGGAGTTGGTATAATGCATTGTTTTTTAATCTCTAATTTAGAGGGGGTTTAAAAGACTGCCACAGTATTGGTTTCCTGCTGGCACTGTAGCTGTTGGAATGAACACATCCATTCCACCTTACTCTGGAGCTGCAAACAAAAGTAACACAAATCTGTTGTACTCCAGGATCTGAGTCCGTGTGTGACATCACATGTCTGTGCTGACAGCAGCAGGTGAAATTCACCAAGAGCAAGCTGTTTTGGGCTTGAGTGGCAGGAGTGTCATAGTCAGCACACTCCTCTGTCTGCCCTCCACAGTATTTATCCTTTTCAAGTACTTACTCCTCAGTCCTAGCCTTGTTCCAGAGAGCTGTCTATACCAGGTCCTGCCTCTTCCATGCTTTCCCTCTAATTTCCTATTATCTGTTCACCTTTTCTGCCCTCTCCCACTCCATCATTATCTCTTGTTCTTAAGAAACTTTTCCGGGACTTTCAAGCAGCTGAAGCTTCTTGGCTTCACATTGGCTGGTCCAGTTGCATAGGCTGAGTATTGGCACATGTTTCTGTGCAGGCCATGAGGCTTCAGTTAACTCTTTCCTCCTCTGTTTGAGACCAGAAGGTCTGGTCTCACTGCAGAGGTGGCACATAGTCACCGTGGCTCTGTTCCATCAGTTTGCTACAGCCTGGACAGTAGGTGCCACTCTTGCATTGCACGAGCTGTAATCTTGTGCTGGGAAATCCTGACCTTCATCCTCTGCCAAGCATTGTGGAGTACTGGGAATCACTGTGGGTTTTATTTTCTTTTCCTGAAGTTAGGATTAGCCAAGTTTTTTCAGGTAGCTGAGACTGCACTAGAGATGGTAAGAGTTGCATTAATGTGGTGTCAGGTCAAATTTGTTACTGTGCTTTTGGGAGCTTTGCTGTTCTGCTTCAGACAGGGAGTTGATATTTTGCCAAACTTCATGTATTGAGTCTAATCTGGCGCATGGAAAAGGCTGCCAGTATCTGCTAGGGAAGGAAAATACAGTGTATCTACCTAATTTCAGTCAGCTCAAGTTATTTTGGCTCGAGTGTCCTAATGCAGTTGTCTGGCACAGAAAACTCTAGTCTAAATAATTAACCTTCTGCAAAGTTGTAAGCCAAGCCACGCTCTGTGAAATAAGAAATGGTAGTCAGAACAGGATGAACCCTGTGTGCAGTTAAAAGCTACCTTCATTCTCCTCTCTGTAGTTTCAGAGGCTGTTTTATTGGTGTTTCTTCCCTTCACCACAGGTGGCCTCATCTTTCAAAACAGGAGAACTAAGGTTTTACATGTTACAGTCTCACTGAAAACACACAGTAAAATTAAGAGGGTCCATGGCTTTCTCTCCTCCCAACCCACCCATGTTTGAGGTAAATGAGTATAATACTATAAAGATAGTCACTAATGAACTGAAAGTATTTAACTTGGATTTCTTCTGTTTGGACAGAGTTATGAGGACTCTTTTGATCAAAGTGCTGATGAAGAAACAGTTGAACAAAAGGAAGTGCCCAGCATGGAGAAGGACAGTGGGTCAACAGAGGAGTTGGTAAATGATGGCCAGGGATGTGCTGTGTCAGAGGACACAGGTGTTACAGATGATGTCAGCCAAGAGAGTGAAATAAAAAGTGAAGCAAAAAGGTGTGTTGGGGTTGCAACTTTGCAGTTGCTGTGTCATTCTGTGTCATGTTTGATACTGTCAAACAAGGATAGATTTATTCTCAAATGTGGGCTCTGGGGGCTGCTCACCAAAAATGGTTTGAATAAATACGACACTAAACAGAGAGTGTAGGAACTTCTCTGGAAGTGGTGTTTGACTGCAGATTGCTGCCATATCACTTCCCAGGAGCTGATTCAACATTTTGAGATTAACAATTGACTGCATAAATTAATTTTTTTTCTGAATACACTTACATTTTGTTGCATGAAGCAAGAAGAGGGGAAAGCAGCAGAGACATTGAAAACTGAAAAACATCAGAAGCTTGTAAATGCTGAATGTTCCTGTGCATTGATCTTGGTTCTTCTTTGTCTGTTAGCAGCACTAAGCCTAAAGGGAAAAAAGCCAAGGAAACAAAAAAGTCTGCTAAGGCATCTTCAGAGAGCTCAACAGCGGTATGTCAAATTACTTATGCTATTTAAAATAGAATGGTAGATTGGAAGGGACCTTAAAGATCATCTAGTTCCAGTAGACCACATTGGTCAAAGCCCATCCAGCCCAGCCTTGGACACTTCCCAGGGATGAGCCATCCACAATTTCTCTATGCCAATGCTGTATCACCCTTACAGTAAAGAATTTCTTCCTAATGTGTAATCTAGACCTGCCCTCTGTCACTTCAAGACCATTGCCCATTGTCCTGTCACTCTGCCTGTACAAAAAGTCACTCTCCCTCCTTTATGTAAGCCCCCTTAAGGTACTGGAAGGCTGCAATGAGTTCTCCCTGGAGCCTTCTCTCCATTTCTCTCAGCCTGTCTTTATAGGAGGGCTAAAAGGTGAGGGTCATATAACTACAAAGAAGGCTGTCCACCAGTTCTGCCCCTGTGGTTTTGATAGAACTGAAACTTCAGCTCTTGTCCTCACAGAGAAATCCAGGACTCAGTTTCATTTCTAGGAGAGCTGGTGAAGTTCTGTGTGCAAGGCAGTTCAAATAAATTAAACTGGGGACAGAGCTGTTGTCACCCAACAGGTGACAGGCAGTACTATTTGCATCTTTCTCAATATTGATGCTTGCCGGAGAGCAAACCTTTGTAGTAACTACAGCTAAGACATACTAAATTCACTGCATCTCAGAGCCCAAAGCATTACCTGTATGGTCAGGTGAAATCAAAACTATTCTTTACTTTGAATTAGATTTGCAAGGCTTCCATTCTTGGTTTTACTTAAAGCACTTTGAAATCTCATGAAGTAATATTTGTGGTTATTTTTTAAAAATACGTGTTTAATTGTTAATGAGTAATGAAACATTGATGATAGAAACAAACAGCTTATTTCTGCTTCATTGCCGAGGAGAAACTGTGTGCAAGAAATTGGTGTATTGCACTGATGATGTATTCAATACGAATGTGAAGCATTCGGGTTTTTTTTTCTCATTTTAGAATGAAGTTCCTATCCACTGTGTAACCTGCAATTGTGCATTTCCATCCCGAAATAAATTGTTTGAACACCTGAAAGTCACAGGACATGCAAGAGCAACAACAACACCGACTGTAAATGGAGCTGTGAGCACCAAAAACAAAAAAGAGAAACGTAAAAACAGATAGAACTTTGCTATAGTGAGAGTCTTCAGAATTGTACATTAACACTCTCAGAGAACTGAAACATGCACATTGCCTGTGTCTGGAGTTAAAAAAAGAAGGCAAGTACCAATGTAGGAAAAAAATGAAGATGCACAAAAGGAATACTACCTTGTGGAGGACTCTGTGCTTTCTTCTGTTCTTAACCTTCCTTTAATCGTAGAATGGTTTGGTGTCATGGCACAGGCGGGTGTTCCTTCCACCAAGCCACCTTGTCTAAAGCCCTATACCCTGCAGCAGCTTTCACACCATGGGTGGGGAAATAGTAACTCAAAGCTACTCACCCTGTGTTCCTGTAGAACCTGCATGGATTATTTACAGACAGAGGAAATATTAAATTATTTTGACACGTGTGTGTTGCTTTTATTTTTGAGAGGGCTCAGTTTGGGGTGAGTGTAGCCAGTAGCAGGGTCTATGCTCTGTTGGTGAGAACATGGTGCTAATAACACCCAGGTCATGAGTTTGATCTCTCTATGGGCCAGTCACTTAAAAGCTGTGCTTGATGATCCTTGTGGATCCCTTCCAACTCAGAATATTCTTTGATTCTTGATCCTCTATCAAATATGAAGCACCACCAAGATACGGGCTTTTCTTCTGCCATTCTCAAACTACTTAATTATATTGAGCAGCAGACAGAAGGGAAGGAGTTAGATGACAAAGCTGTTTAATCAGTTTTGACAATTCCTATTTGTTTTGTACATCTACCTCCATGGCAGGTGTGGGGGGAAAAAGTCTAGTGGAACAGCCTTGCTGGAGTAAGTGAGGGAGAAATAAATGAGTGACATGAATGAATTAATTTGTTCCGGTTTGTAAGGAAATACACTGTACTTCTGTTTAAAGGCATAATCTGCCTGATCTTAAAAAAAAAAGGTGGGGTAACAAACACCTGATTTTGGGGTGGAATTGGTTTGTACGCAGGAGTTACCACTGTAGCCACTGGAGAAGGCAGTGCTCAGCAAAGGCTGTACAATGTTGTTTAGGACCCATGGAGTAGGACTTGGAGAGGTACTGAGGCTCTGTTACCAAAGTTACTCTAAAGTATTGGCAGAATACTCTTCTCCCCCCAACCTGACATGGTACTTTACTGGGTCAAGGAATTTTTCCAATATTAAAATTGGAATAAAAGTAAAATTATAAATGTACAGTTCTTGCTGACTGTCCACAACATCTGGTTTTTTATTGGAAACTGAAGGAAGCAATGACCCTTACACATTAAAAAGTGATCATGTAAGAAAGAACATTTTATTCCACCTTCCAGAGTTTGCACCTTTACAAAATGATTAATGGGTGTGCTGTGCAATCCCAAAAGCAGCAGGAGGAAAAGAGAAGTGTGTTTTGGAGAGGGTGATGACTGGATTTCTTATCCCCATGATAAAAATAATTACTGCAATTAGAAATATCTCAACTGTCTGCAAACTTTGTAATGCTCTAATTACAGTGTGTCCTTGTAGGCAGGGTAAACAGTTTTAACTCTGAAATGTCTTTCCCAACTCTTTCTGTCACTCTTTCTAAAAACTGCTGATTTTGGTAGGCTTTTCACAGGGGAAAGAACATATGCCTGCCTCTCTGTTTGAGACTCTGTTAATCCAATCACAGTTTTTTTGATAATGGCAAAATAGGTGTGCAGTTAATACAAATCAGCACTGTAGAACTGAACTGTACATTTACAAAACAGATTCCACCATGTCCTTTGTTGAACACTGTATCCATCAGAATGCTCTTGTGATACTGAACAAGCATGTAATCATCACACTGTGATTTTATTTTCTAGGGTAGATTAGTGCCCAGTCTGGGTTGCAGGTGTCAGGGACTGTGTGTGCCTCTCATGTAAGGAAACAAATCAATTCT
The DNA here is from genome assembly GCA_013399835.1 of Leptocoma aspasia. Classification (NCBI taxonomy): domain Eukaryota; kingdom Metazoa; phylum Chordata; class Aves; order Passeriformes; family Nectariniidae; genus Leptocoma; species Leptocoma aspasia. The sequence continues at coordinate 625,389 of VXAX01003607.1, forward strand.
ATTTTGCAGCTGCTCTTTCCACGTGTCTCTGTAAAGCAGTACGAAATACTTGCACAGCGAAGTCCACGTCCCTCTTAGTAATGCACATAGGAGGCTTAATTCTGAATGTCTGAGGAGAGAGAACAAAAAGAAAAAGAAATGCTCAAATTGTATGGAAAGAATATGGTTTCAAGCAGCCTATCTGGGTCAGCACTCCGGCCCCAAAAAAGTGAGGAAAAAAGGAGAACAGCAGTGCAGGCACTGAGGCTTATGATAAATGCACTCTGAAGTGGAGCAATTTTGAACTTGACTGCACTGAATTGCATCTGACTCATGACCCCCTCTTGATAACCTAACTGCCTCCACAAAAGACCTAAGTAGAGTAGGTCGTGTCTGCAGCTCTGTTTCTGCAGACAGAGACAGAGTAAAATCTCAGATGGATTTGTATGAGGAAAGAACAGAGACAGACGTATTTTCCTTTCTTGCAGCTCTACCACAGGGAAAAGCAGTATCTCTGAGAATGGCAGGCTCTTGCATTGTGTCAGCTGATTTGCTGTTTTATTATAGGCTGTTTTTAAAGGCTTTTAAGAGGATGCATTATGAATGAATCACTAAATACTATATTGTAGTTAGGGTGCTATAGCTGGAAAGCATTTCATCAGGAAGGGTTATATGTACAGCTATATTTGTCAAGAACACAGGCTCTTAAATCTGAATGTTTGATCTGAGTTTCCAAGAGTATTTTCAGTAAGAATCTTAAATTTCATATTTTTCTGGCATCACGTCACGGGACTTAATACAGGAAGAGAGGAATAATGGGCTTTCCCACCCACAGCCCCCACTGAAGCAAACACTGACAGATAAACAGCCCTCTTGTCAGACAGAATGAGATTTTACTGCAATGAGCTTCAGCTTGTTACCTGCCTCCTGGTCTGTGACTTGAGGAAGAACTGATGAGGTGACAGACACAGCGTCTGATTTATTTTAGCTACCCTCCATCCATCTCACATGGAAGCTGCCTCCTCTGTGTCAGAGGGCTTCACTGATGAGGCCAGCCCTGAGGCAATTCTCTGCCATTAACTGAGTGCTGCAGGGAGCTGCTGCAGTGTCCTGGCTACAGCAACCTGTCAGCTGGTGTGGGCTGATGGCCTTCACATCCAATTCTCTCTTTTGTGCTGTTGTTGAACTTGCTGTCAACACCATTTTTTTCCCTTTAATTACCATAGAATTAGAACATTACCAGCTCCCCAGCCTCAAAGAACTACTGGTTTTGTATTGATGTGTCAGGTGATAACCTAAACTGTGCAAAGACGGTCCTGAGTATTGCTGAGTTCTTCTAAATTGCATAGATTGTAGTACCTTGGTTTTCTAGGGGAAGTTGTCCCTCTAAAGGAAAACTCCAAGCTTTGAGCTTGTTCAGAATATTTGAAAATAATCAAATAGTTCCTGCACTGTTTTAAAATAAGCAACATTAAACAGAGATAGCTCCTAAGAGTATACATTTTCTAGTTTATTTACTAAACTAAGTTAATTTAACTTGAGGGAAGTGGGGATGTAGTTCACAAGGATAGAAAATAAACTTATTTATAACCAGGTTCAGTACCTGACTGTAGAGCCCTCCTCTGCCGATCAGAACCCCCATGTCTTTACAGTCCTCCCAGATCTGACTGATTTCTTCAGCTGGAAGAGGGCATTGACTGTCCTAAGGAAAGGAAATACTAAACTTCACTCAGATATTCTACATTGGTTCTGTGACAAAGATGTATATTCCAGTCTCTCCAATAAATCCCATCTCTAGCTGAAAATGTTAGCTGCATAACTTACCTGGTCTCGTGAGCCTGTGCAGTTAAGGAGCATGTCACTGTTTACTCAAAGCTTGTGAAATAGCTGAATGATGGAATGTTCTGGTTCATTTTTAGCCAGAGCCCTGTCTGCTTTTAGACAGAGCATTTTTCCCACTGCACTGTCTGCTTTTTAACAGGAAATATTTCTGTTATTTCAACTGAAATAAAATGTGATAAAACATTCAATGGCACTGTAAATTGAAAGGAATGAAGGAGTCACTAACCTTATCTGTCACCATTTCTACTCCAATCATAAGTCCTTTGCCACGGACATCTCCAACAATCTCAAATTTATCCCGTAGTTTAGCCAACTCCAGCAGCATGTATGTTCCCACATCCTCACTATTTTTTTGTAGACTGTCTTCTTCAATAGCCTGGTTAAAATGAAGTATGATGGCAGTGTTGCAGGAAAAGCTTTCAACACATTCTGTTAATCCCCTTTGAACCTGACACTATATTTATCTCGCTTCCTTGCTGTGTTCCTTCACTACCTCAGTGCTCACATTTTCCTTCTCTTAAAATCCTCTTAACACCATCAGAATACAACTGCACAAAATACTTTGATGTTTCTGTGGCACTTTCCCCATTTTTCTTATTACTTACATTTAATCCAGTAATTCCTGCTCACATGTACTTGTAACTGGAAAATACCTGACCAGAAGGATTATTTTCAGAATCTTACCAGAATATTTTAATTTTTTTCAGTATCATGAGAATAATACAGTTTGACTAGGGTTATCTCTGTGGCAGGGCACAGCTTGAGTACTATATTGTATTAAGCAACAACATGTTTTTTAATAACAATCTTTTCTTCATTCTTTACACTGTCCTCCTTAATCAGAGTTCTTATTTGCAGGCACATACTGGCACCTACACACAAACCATTAGATGAACTTAACATCTGCATTTAGAAAAAATACTTTAAAAATAATTACAGAAGATAAAGTGGTTGTTTCTTTTTTTTCTTTTTCTTTCAACTCCATTTTATTCTTCCTGACTCTAACAATTTCCTTGGAATTACTTTAGAGCCAGACTCCAAGTTATTTCAGTTGAAAAACCTCAAAACACGGGTTCTTTATACAACAATCCACCTTATTAATCGCTTAAAACCCCCCCCCAAACCACTCAGGCAAGTAACATTAATAGAAACAGTGTCTGCTGTAAAGAAGTAAGCTTCAGGAATGGATATGGATGTTCTGTGCATAATCAAGACAAATTGATTTGTAGTAGTGACCTGCTACCCACTGACTGATTTTCTACTGGATAATAAGTGAAATATGTTGCACATTTTTCTATTTTCTTTTTTATGAGGTAATTTTTTTCCAAAAGGATTTCTGACCTTAGGTATTTGTAGCTGTCTGGTTTTTTTAAGCATAAGGTAAAAACCATTAAGTTAAAAAAATTTTGCTAAGCATGTATGCCAGAAAATAGATTTGCTTTAGCTGTGGATTTGTGTAGTGCTATGAAAGAATTAGCTAAGGCTTTTCAGAAAGTACTTTACTTTGTTTATTAACAAAGTAAACAACCCAAGGAAGATAAAGTTGATTTGGAAGTCATAATTATAGGGCTCCTACTCTTTCTAGAGATCTGAAAATTTTTGCAATTAAACTAATCAGGATTTTTTCCTGTGTATGTGGCACACTGGCCATGCATGTATAATGCATATGTTTATGCACTTCACTTAGTTATTTAAAAAATTGCCCACATAGAAATTTATATGTGCAACTTTCATCTTTTGATGCAAAGAACTTGTGGTATAGATAAATTTATGTAATGTTCTCCCTACGTCAAGAACTGCAGCTCCAGCTACACAGGCCAAAGGGTTTCCTCCAAACGTATTAAAGTGAAGGTTTTGAGCCAAGGAACTTGCAATCTCTAAAAGAAAAAGAACAACACTGGTTACTCCTTCAGTTCATACAATTACAGAATCATAGAATCACAGAATGGTTTGGGTTGGAAAGAACCTTACAGATCATCCAGTTCCAACTCCTCTGCCATCAGGAGGGACACCTTCCAGCAGAGCAGAGCCCCATCCAGCCTGGCCTTGAGCACTGCCAGGGATGGGGCATCCCCAGCTTCTATGGGCAACCTGTGCCAGAGCCTCATCACTCTCACAGTAAAGATTTTTTCCCTCATGTCTAATCTAAACTTAATCTCTTTCAGTTCAAAGCCATTCCTCCTTGTCCTGTTACTCCACACTCTTGCAGAAAAAGTCCCTTTTCATTCTTCTTACACTGGAAGGCCACAATAGGTCACCTCGAAGCCTTCTCCAGGATGAACAATCCCAATTCTCTCAGCCTTTCCTCCTAGGAGAGGTGCTCTGCCCCTCTGATCATCTTGGTGGCCTCCTCTGCTTTGTTTGGTAACTGTACTTCACTGCTTTAAACATTCCTTACTCTAAGAAAATTACATTTGCTGTGGTTCAACTCTGATTCCACTGGAGACAACACAGTAAGATTTCCTGAAAGCAGTCTGTGCAAAATATGAGTATTTCCAAAAACTATAGTGCCTAGCAGATGCTAAGACAAAACTTCTTTTAAAAGTCATGCTTCTAACATATGCTCTGATCTGCCATCTACAGATTTTCCTCACTAGATTGAGCCAGCCATTTGTAGGAACCAAGCAGCTGGGTAATATCCTACCCTATTTATATTTATCAGTATATTTATCAGTAAAACAGCGAATTCAGTGAGGATTTCCAGGCTCTTTTACCAGCTCTACAAACCTCTCACATATGCATTCCTCCTTCAGTTATACAACCAAACCCATTTAAATACAGCTCTGTACTAATACAGCACAACAAGCGGTGAAACAAGTGAAGCAATAAGGATCCAATTCATTTGTCAAAAGATAGATTAAGTTTATAAGTAACATTCAGCTTTTTAGACACACATCTCTCCTCAAGTAACTATTCTGTATTGTATTTTGCAATCACTCTGTTTTAGATCATAGCAGAACAGAGCACTTATACCTTTTGTTGTAACAACAGCTGCCATCGGGAAGCCATTACCAATTCCTTTTGCCAAAGTAACGATGTCAGGGACTACTCCATGTGTTTGAAATCCCCAGAAATGGCTGCCTGTCCGTCCAAATCCTGTCTGTACCTTTCAAAGGAACAATTAAGAAAAACACACGTCACTTTCTCACACTTTATGATATAGTTTCTTTTCTTGTCTTTCTATTGTTACTGATTTGCATTAAACAGCAACTACATCTGGAGTCAACTTGTTTTAGGACCCTTATTCAGATGGTTCTACACAAAATGCTATTTATTGTAATTGGGTTTTTCTTCCATGTGATAACATGTCATCATGTCTTGGGCCTGGTGAGATGCACAAATAAGATGCAGCTTCCATTTCAGAATGGAGAGGAAATGTAAAAGCATTTGAAGCATTTCATACTATTTTAATATTGTTTTAGTTAGGAGATTTCTGCTTCTAAAACATATTTGCAGAGGTACAGCAATGAAGTCTCTTCTGTATTCTATGTCTGTCAACAGTACTCATAAAAGGAAGGGTTATTTTGACAAATCTTCTGTCACAAGTAGCATTTGTTGCATATTTGTGTAAATTTACTGCTCCCAGAAGGTAAGGACTGAAGTCTGCTACAAATACTACCTTTGCCCAAAATGAGAATAAAGGCAGTTAAAACTGGGAGGCTCCTATGCTTGGAAAGATGCAGTTTAACGCTGTGTTAAACTTAAGCTATGAAGTGTATTGCATTTCTCTTAGATTACTTCTAGGCTTCACTTGGATTCTTTTATGATAACTTTCAGAGGTACCCTACTCTAGAATTCTTAAAAAATCTGACTCACTTCATCTGAAATGCAAAGGCCCCCTCTTTCCCGTATAAGGTGATAAGCTTCCTTTAAGAAATTTCTTGGGTACTGAACAGCTCCATTAACACCCTGACAAGAGAGAAACACAATGTTTTCAACAACAAACAATGAAACAGGAGTTCCACTTTAGGAAAAAACCTAGCAGCCCTCAGGTAACAGCAGGACTGCTGTTACAAACATCTGGCTCCAGCAAGGAAACCACTTCAGAAAGCTCCTGCTCAGGTCACGCATTCCCATTCCACAGTGCTGCCTGCTGTTCCCTTAGTTGTGCTGGCATGAATATTTGTGAGGCCATGATCATTGTAAGACCAAGTCAATTAGCAATAAACTGCCGAAACAATGACCATGAAAATCTACACACAGCAAAACCCAGGAACTGTTTGCTGATGAAGCTGACCACAGAATTTATATTCCTTCTTTGGTTAATTTGTTTAGAACATTGCCTCCTCAACGTCTTTTCACCTTGACAGTTTGCATTTGCCTTGGAAATTCAATTTTACCCTACACCTGGACCAGAACAACTTTTAAGATGCAAATATGTAAGTACTTAGAAAACAGCAAAAACCAGAGAACTTCTCCAGTTTTCCCTTGTAGTCAGAGTTTTCACATTGTTTTTCTTGCCCAGAATAAGTTCTCTATTTTTCCTATTGAAGAACCACACATAAAGCAATTGTGAAGGTAGGGTGAAACATTAGGAGAATGAATCCTGTGGCCGTCAGTTGCTGGACAGCTGTTAAAGATATAGTGGACAACATGACTAAAAGAGGGAGAAGGGGGGTTGAGTTAAAAGTTTACAGAAATAGTAATGAAAATTGAAAGGAGATAATAAAAACCAAACCATAGCATACATCACACTCACAATTTAAATGCAAAAAAATGTGTATGTTTAATCATGATTCTGTGTTTAATTTCACAAGAAATTTCTAGCTCCATTGAAGTCAGTGACAAAAGCTGAAATTTGAAGGCAGTGCATCCAATCTTTCAAACATTTAAAGTAAAGCATTAAAAAATCATAGTAACAATCAGCAAACATCTGTGTTCAGGTTGTAACTAAAGAATATCAGATTTGAGTATTTCACACTACTTGTGCTATCACAGCTGAGAAAGGGCAAACTACTTACTTGTATTGGTTCAGCAATAAATCCAGCTACTGTCTTGGGCACTGAGGTATTCAGAGTATCTTTGAACTGCTCAATGTACTGGTCTTTTGCAAGACATGCACCTGTTTACAGGGAAAACAGTTTGAAGGGAATTTACTTAATATCACACAAAACTAGCTTCAAAACATGAAACTATGCATCTAAGCAACAAGTGTTACATGACTGCACGGTAAATACCACCTCTCAAATGAACAGTAGGAAGCTAAATCTTAAAGGAGAGAGTTTCTTCTCTTAAACCATGTGTACACCATGGTTAGTGCAGGTAGGAGGATTCTGGATAACACAGTCTGTGCTTAAATAAAAAACAAAGCAATTAGCATGGCTAATGCTGCCATTCACTAGAGACGGCAAAGCTAAAAATGAAACATTCTGTTACATGTGCATATCAAGTAAAATAACAAAAAGTTAAGATGCAGTAGAAAAACTGATTTAATTGTTGTTAGCTGCAGAGCAGTAGAGATTTCACATTGGTGTTGTGTGTGGAACATTTTGCCCCATGTAAGACTTCTGCCTATTGCTGGCTGCAGGTTGTCCTTACTATTTGCCTTATTCCAATATAAAAGCTGGAAAGCTGTCAGAACTTTAGAAACAGCAAAAAAGACCATCAACACTTCTGTTCTTCCAGATGTGCTGAAGTGAGTTCCACAGCTTCCAGAGTTGATCATGACAAACACTGGAAACAAACACTGGAATTTCAAGAAGAAATCTGAGAACATGGTGTCATCTGTCTCAAATTTTTTCCCATTGGGATGCACAGTCCTGACATTCTCTGCTATTTTTTTTTTTTGGGGGTCAGCCTTGCAAAACCTAACCAGACATCTGCTTTGCTTGAGGAAGTAACTATAACCTATTTTCACAGCCCTCTAGTATTTTGTAATCCGAAAACCAAATTTTTGTCATGGACCAACCTTCGGTACAGCTGCATTTTCGAACAGTTTGCACTGGAGAATCTCTACAATGGCTGCCTCCCCATGGACCACGAAAAACATCTGGTAACATCGTCTGTCAAGCATAAGAGAAATAGCTACAGATTTGATGACACCTTTCTAAGAGATCTTTTGACCTAATGACTAATGGCAAACAGAAAAACAGCTGTTAGAGTCAAGGGGTAAATACAGTTCAAGGAATTGGTGTGAAGAACACTTGGGAGTAACACCAAATAACCAAGACAGTTTTGGAACCAAAAAGTTTAGACTGTTCCAGCAATAGTCACTCAACAGATTTTTTATTCCTTTTTTTGTTCTTAGTCAGGATATTGGTTATCTAAAGGTAATGCCACCATTTTAAGAGTTGCTGGTAGTATTTTGGTAATCTGAAGTATGAACCAAAATCTGCAAAATAGAGTGAGACAGGCAGATCTAATAGAGACAACTCCAGCTTTCTAATCCTTGCTGCTGATGAAATACCACATGAGTTCACAGAGACAGGCTGGGAAGCTGCTGTACATGAGCCTTCCTATGGTTAGTAATGTGGCTGAGCTGTCACCTGTCACTATTGGAGTCAAAAATAGTGGCTTCTAGACAGAAAGCTACTCCAATCTGCTCAAGGGCAGGGACATAACATTTAACCTCAGTGGATCTCCTTAACAGGTATGTCTCCTGTCTTGCTGAAATAGTATTCCTATTCATTATAGTGAAGGATCTGCTCCAGACCATCTGAAAGCAGCTTTGCATTTTTTTTGATCTGCCAAAACAAACTTGAAAAAAGGGGTTCAGAACATTATTTTGCTCCTCACACAGACTCCCCTGCAAGCATCAAGCATGACTAAAGAACTGCAAATCACGGATCACTTGTGTTATGGCTGTCCTAACTCCAAATTAGCCTACAAAACTATACACAGAAGAAAAGGAGACTCTGGCTCTCGTTGAATTCACACAGCAGAAACTGCTACACTGCAGTTTTGATTAGTGACCATAAAGCACTTGAGGGCAGAAAACAGCAATTGCTGAAATATTCAAATAAACTGTTAGTTACCCAGATTATTAAAAAAAAAAATTTAAAAAACCTCACAGTTGTACAGCCAAAGCCATTAGCAACACCATGCTTATAAGGAGTCAGAGATGTCAAACCCAGCGTGTAAGGGCTGCTTCCGTGGTATCCTCCTCTGTTGAAACAAACAAAGCAGATCAACATCACTCATTTCCAAAAAGTGTCTGGAGCATTATCAGTTCTGAGAAGGAATGCTTCTGAGCTACAAATTGTTGGGGAAAATGCACATTATTGCATCTTGAAACGAAGAAGATTTTTACTGCCATTTTTCGCTCTGCCTTTTGACTCTGACTGCTATTTCAAATATAAAAAAAGTGAAGAAATGTTTGGGAGGTGATGAGTACAATCATTGGAACCAGCAGTAATTCAGACAGTGCCTCATGAAGTTCTGCTGTAGCACCTGATCCCTACAGAGCAAACATCTCTGTCTTTTGAATCTTGGAAACAGCTGCTGTCTCCAACAGATGTTGCCAATCATTTTAAACTAGATGGTGGTTTGCTGTCAGTTTTATATACAAATCAAAATTGGTTTGTGAGGATACACAAGCAAGGTAGGTACCCAATGTTCTGTTGAACATACTAACAGAAAAATACAGCTCTTCATTAACAAGGCCCTTTATTCTAATATTTGAGGCCCCCTGGGCTGCACAGTAAAGTGAACTGTTTATGCTGGTATTTACAGCATACTGGTGTTCAGCCCAGCTCCATCCCTGTCATTAAGCCAGAAGAGCTGTTTGTGTACCTGTGCAGTGAACTGGGGTTCAGGGCTCTGATAGAAAAACAAGGCAGCAAAGCAAACAAGACAGAAATCAGCTCCCAGGCAGGGCAGTTCCCTGCTGAGGTTCACTGCACCGCTGTTCCAGAGGTACCTCAGCACCCCTCACACAGGGGCACTGCAGAAGGGAAATGGAGGAAGAATGAAGAAGTTGCTCAGTCTTGGTCTGGCCATGAACAAAAGTCTACCAAAGCACACCCTGAACACAGACATGAGATAATTTTCTGGGTAACAGAAGTAGAAATTGCAGGTTGCATTTTTATTGCAAACTAGTCCTAACATGGTATACGAAAACTTCAGCTCCTGGTTTACCTCTCTTTGTCAAATAAAGTAATTTTATAGCATTCTCCTCTGCAGACCTGGGGTGAAGGGTTCTCAGTTATTTCTTGGTTTAGGCATGCTGAGAGTGATCCCATAATCACAGTAGTTTTGTGAAGCTCTGCTGGCATTACCTGAGAGAGATGATGTCGAAGTTACGGGTGTGTAGCCTTGCCATGAACACAGCTAAATCATTGGCTTCTGACCCGCTGTTGGTGAGATAAACCACCTGTGGGAGAACACTTGGGATCAGTACAGCACAAAAACACCTCCTTCTTCTTCGGCATCAGACCATGCCCCTTAATAACACGATGAACTCTAGCCTAGCACTGCCACAGGGTGACCTCACCGCGATAAAATTAGTGTTGCACTTATGCTACAGATGAGAACAAAGAAACAACTGATGTCCTCTGGAAGGGTACAGAAATATCTCAAAGGGTTTCAGTTTACAGGGTTTTCCTAAGCTGGATTTCTGATAGAAAGAAGTGTTGGGTCAAACTAAGCAGCACATTTAAAATTTATTTTTACTCTCCTTCCATCTTTAAGATTGCAACAGCTTCATACTCTTCTGCTAACCCAGTTTCATTTTATCACCAATTTAGTTCGCCTGAAAACAAAAAATTACTTTTTTTACTGTTTCACTGCATATGAAACGTGGCATTTTTGTGGTTTATCTATTTAAATGTTGGTAAACATTTACACATACTACATAAAATACTGTCAAACAATTTTCACTGTGGATTATCATGAGATCAAGAAAATTAAAGCTGGCTATATGTAAGAATAGTAAACATCTTCTTCATTCCTTTAAAATAATTTTTAAGCCCGCAATGCCTCTTCACAGTGACAAGGGAAGGGAGAAAACAAACAGAACAGAAATTTGGGATATTATGCTTGCTTGTCTACTGCTAGATCTAAAGAAAAGGCCCTGAGGGCCCTCGTGCTCTTTAGCTGACAGTCTGTATTCCCCATACAGATTTTCTCTCCAGAGATATCATGGCTCTCGATTATTTAATAAATACTTCTTATAAACAGACACCCACTTCACCAGCCCCTGCTCCTGCCAGAAGCAATTTACCTTCAGTGGATCTGGTAAAAGAGAAGTTAGCTTTTCAGCATACTCGTGGATTGCTGGGTACATGTAGATGTTGGTGGTATGCCACAGGCGAGCCAGCTGCTTCTGGGTAGCCATAGTTACCTTCCTGCATGTAGCAAGGGAGAGACAAAGGGATTGAATTCCACACACACTCCAGACTCATACATGCACATACCTCTGTGCTATTGATTCTGCAAACGCAGATGCTGCACTGTGTGCCAGATGGAGGAACAAGTAGACCAAACTAACGAGTTCTTCAAAATGTAGCAGAAATTGAACTAACTGTGACACATGACAATTCAGTAAATTATATTCTGGTTTTAGGCTCACAGTGCTGCAGATTAATGAAGCACAAAGCAAACACAGGTGTCTCTTCCTGTATTTTATACCATAAATCAAAAAGCAACATACTTACGGGTGACAGTGTCCAACACTGACAGTGACAATTCCAGCAAAGAGATCAAGGTATCTTCGTCCCTCATGATCAAACAGCCACTGCATATGTCCCTGGTGCAGCAGCAGTGGCTTCTTGTAATACGTTCGCAGTGAAGGCGCAATATTCCGCTCACGGATCTTCCGCATACGTTCATAGGGATAGGACTGAGTGGAACAGAACAGTCAGTATCCATCCATGCCTTCTAAAGATCCAGACTCATGGAGCTGTTGTGGAGCACATAGATTACACAGCTGTCTACAGGATTAGAGCTGTAACAGATTCTGGCACAGAGAAGTCTGTTCTACAAACCTCTGAAACTCAGCATTTTGAAATAAGGCTGCTGTTCTGCACATACCTCTTTCTTAAATGTTTTCAAATTACAGATTTGTCTCACAGGTACATCTACAGGTTATATCCTGGCTGTAGCAGTTGGGTTGTGCCCAAAGAAGCAAATTTTATAATCATATTTAGCAGATGAACCTATCACCCAAACCCAGTAATGAAGCTTTAATTAAATTCAGTGTAGTAGTGACTTACTTCATATTTTTCAGGTACAAAATCACAAGGAGGCATTTTTGCTTGTGTGGAGACAGAACTTTTCCACTTCTGCTGCCTAAAGGCAACTACAAAATAGTAAGAGAATTATGAAACACTTGGCATACTACACACCCAAAAGATTTGCTCAATAAGCTTGTTCAAGGAACACATGAGCTACTGTCACAGAAAGTTTTGGAGGGTTTTTGGGTCTGAGAAGTTTGCTTTGGGGAAAAATAAGTAAGAGGCAGAATATATGTAATTTTAAAACGAAAGTGTTTATGTTTCACCAATTAAAACTCAAATTTTCAGTTTCACATGGACTTCTATTTTGACAGAAGAATAATGTTTATTTTAAAAATAAAAACTGTTTCTAATACAAGTTTTTCTCTGGAAGCAGTGGGTGAATGCTCTACAGTCAGGGAGACTGCAGCATGGGCAGTGCTCCCAGGAAGCAGGGCAGAGGCCCAACAGACCTGAACAAGGTGGGCAAAGCAGGGTTCACTGACAATGCTCTGCATAAATGGAGCTGAGCCAGGTCCAGGGTCCAGGCAGGAGCAGCAGTGGAAGGGGCCAGAGATGGGGCTGGACACAAGGCTACAGCAGAAGTCCAAGGTCCATCCAGGAGACAGAGCCAGGGCTGGGCTGGTGGCAGGGCTCATGGCTCAGCTGAGGCAGGGACTGAAGGCTCAGGGCAGAGATGAAACAGGGCTCCTGGGCAAGGGGTACAGCCCTGGAGGAGGCTGTTCAGGGGACATGAGCTGTGCTTAGGGCCTTGACAACTCCAGCTGCCATCTTCCATCCTCGATCCAAAATCCTGGGAACATCACACCATCCTGCCTTTCCTTTAACTGCAGATGCAATTCAGCAGGTATCAGAAAGAGGTACCTGACTGCCCAGAGAGTCTGTGGAGTGTCCCCCACTGGAGATATTCAAGAACTGTTTGGACACAATCCTGTGCCGTGTGCTCTGGGATGGCCCGGCTTGACCAGGGAGGTTGGACCAGATGACCCAGTGTTCCCTTCTACCTGACCCATCCTGTGGTTCTGCGAGGAGTTATTTCAAAAGACTCTATTTCTGCACCTAGAACACTATCTCCTGAGAGTTACACATTCGCTTTTAAAAGCCAAAGGTTTTAACCAATTTCTAAACCACACGAGAAATGTAAATGACTGAAGAATAAAGTTTCCTGAAATTAATTAGATACAATGCCACTTCCCTTACAACCACTTAGAGCACTAATGAATATAAAATCTACAAGCAGAGTCCAGCCTCAAAAAAGTAGTTGAAAACCCATGAGTTAGGGAAGTTCTACCCTTGGAACTCCTTCCAAGGGATTTGCAGCTACACCGAAAGCGCTTCTCCCCGTACAGGCACGGTGCTGCCATCCCTCCCGACCTGCAGGGAGCGGCTGCAGAGACCCCGGCGGGCCCAGCCCCG
>VXAX01003607.1:638838-658751 GCA_013399835.1 Leptocoma aspasia
CCGCTCCCTCAGCGCCGCTCCCTCACCGCTGCCGAGCCTCCGCAGCCGCCCCGCCATGGCCGCCAGCCCCGGGCAGCGGCACCGCCCCGACACGTGTGCTGCTGTACCCCCCCGTCATCACATGCCATTCCCCTGATGTCATCCCGTGCTGTCCCCCAGTGTCATCCTGTGCTGTCCCCTTAACGCCACCCTGCGCTGTCCCATCCCGAATCGTCTTCTGTCACTTGACTGTGAGCCCTTCAGAGGGCCCTCGACGGGGTGGAGAGATGTCAGAGAAGAACTCTGAAATTCAACACAGGAAAATGCAGGGAGGAACAGCCCCGGGCACGAGCACAGGCTGGGGGTGACCTGCTGGAAAGCAGCTCTGTGGAGAAGGACCTGGGGTCCTGGTGGACAACAAATTCTGCATGAGCCAGCAGAGTCCTGGGATCAAGGATGCCCTGGTCAAGGGTGATCCTGCCCTGCTACTCAGTTCTAGTGAGGTCTCACCTGGAGTCTCTGCTCAGTTCTGGTCTCTGGAGCACAGCAGAGATATGGAGCTCCTGGAGTGGGTCCAACAGAGAGCTACAAAGGTGATCAGGGTACTGGAGCATCTCTCTTATGAGGAAAGGCTGAGAAAATTGATCCTGTTCAGCCTCGAGAAAGGACATCTGAGAGGGGACAGACACTCATCAGTGTCTGTCAGTGCCTGCAGGGAGGGGTCAGAGCATGGACCAGGCTCTGCTCGGTGGTGCCAGGCAGCAGGACATGAGACAACAGGCAGAAACTGATGCACAGAGAATTCCACCTGAACATGAGAAAAATCTTCTTTACTGTGTGTGTGATCGTGCAGTGGAAGAGATTTCCCTCTGTCTTCCTCACTGAAGATACTCAAGAACTGTCTGGATGCAGTCCTCTGCTGTGTCCTCTGGGGTGATGCTTGAGCAAGGATTTTGGACCAGATGACCCATTGTAGTACCTTTCTACCTGACCCAGTATGTGATTCCGTGAATTGTGTTATATTAAATACATCTGGGTGGTTGGGAAGAAAGTGATGGATATGCTGAGAGGGATAATTGAGGACCCATTTGTTCCCTTGTTTTGGCTTTGTTTTTTCAGCAAAATTGGTGTGGCACAGCCTCCTACAAGGATGGGAGAAGTGGGAAGCTGTATTTCCTTCCTCCATTACCTGCCATCAGCGAAGCCTCAGGCAGCCATGTGCTCAGTCCCCCACCAGTGGGAATGTGGAGAGGAAGGGAAGGGTAAAAGCTGGAAGATCCTTGGGCCAAGGTAAAGAGATTTTGATAGGAAAAGTAAAAGCCACATGTGCAAGCAAAGCAAAAGGAATTAATTCACCATATCCCATGGTCAGGCAGGAGTTCAGCCATCTCCAGGGGAGCAGGGGAACTGTCATGTGTAATGGTGACTTGGGAAGACAAACACCATCAATCCAAATGACCTGTCTTTACTCAGTACTTCACATTGAGCATGATGTCACACAGTCTGGAATATCCCTTTGGTCAGTTGGGGTGACCTATCCCAGCTGTGTCTCCTCCCAGCCTCCTATGCACCCAGAAGAGGCCTTGTCTCGGCGTAAGCTCTGCCCAGCAGCAATGAAAACATCTCTATTATCATCACTGTCTTCAGCACAAATCCAAAACACAACCCATACCAGCTACTGTAACTCTGTACTGTAACTCTGCCCCGGCCAAAACCAGCACATCCTTGGAATACTTAAGAATCAAGGGTCAAGGTGGCATTTCCTGGAATGGAAATTGGCACAGAGTTTAACTAGACACAGTTGCCAGTGAGAGGTATTTCACAGTGCTTTTGATGATCCTGTCTGCTCCTAAGGCAGAAGGCTGACCACAGGTAGCCTGGGGGGCAGCCCTAGTTTTGCAGGAAAACTGCCCAATGTTGGTGCAAAGGGTCAGAGATTAGTGCCTCTAGTAACCAGGGCAGTGCTTACACACTTTAGGACTCCCACAACCCTCAACCTTTCTTGATCAAACTTCATCTTTGGTAAACAAATCCCCAAATTTCAGTGATAAATATAATTGAAATCAACTTAAAGAGCCATAAAGAAACATAAAAATTGTGACCTGGTATGTGAGCCATCTGTGTTACCTGGTTCAGTTGCTCAGTACACCAAAATTGGTTAAATACCTATCATGGAGCTTTCCCCATGGAGGACAGCAGGATCCTGCCCTACAGAGTATCTTGGATGCCTGGATTTTCCTTTTTCTTTCTATACATTATGTAGTAGAAGTGTTGCATATCATGAAGAAATACAGAATCTCGAAATTTTATTCACGAACTTTTATTAAACTGAAATGCGAACACCATTGCAAAAAGATTTTACAATGACAAAAGATCAAAAAAATTCATCAGAAAGCTACAGACTTCATAACAATATTGATCTTACAAGTGAAAACACTAACAGATTTTAGTAAAGCCAGCATTTTCAATATTAAGAACTTAAAAAATGTATTTGAAAGCATTTTCCTTTAGATACACTTAGAAACAATGAAGAATTCCTGAGCAACTACTTTTATACCAGTATTCTCCAAAGAATGTACATACTACATATGAAATCTAATTCTTACAATTTCTTGTATTTTAGAAATTTACAAAAAAAATTGGATCTGGTTCATAGAATAATTGTGCTTAAAGTCATTCTGTTCCTACAGTAATTACACTGCAATAACCTCTCATGTCCCACGTTGCATACAAATTCTGAAACTGTAGTGAAAAAAATGCCTAGCATGTATTGCAAATCTACCAATGAAAAGGTCCAGGCAAATGGAAATAAGTTTGCTTTAAATATTGGGTCATCTCTTTCTCTGCTGAAAGTATACTGTTTATTCTGGATATTATTTAGAAGGTGCAATTTTTGCTTGTTTGAGAGTCTGCTGGCACAATTAAAGGCAAGGGAGTTCCAGAGACTTTTACTCTTACTTAACAGCACATCAGAATTTTGAACAAATACAATTAGTTAATGACTGCTAACATATTTTTTCTGGGCTGTACTTTTTCATAACAGTGCCCTCAGTACTGCTATGTCTTACACAATGACTAAAACATACACAAAACACAACAAAAAATTTCAGAAGCCAAGATGGTGCTGAGTATCTCTGAGCAATATAACACACATATAAGAACTGATGGTTCTATTATATCAGATGAACTGTTTTTGTAGTCAGAATAGAAAAAATTACTTTCCAAAATGAAAAATAAACAACACTAAAGCAGCCCAGGAGCTCTTTCTAAGTATAGCTGAGCAGTAGTTTTCTCTCCCTTTTGGAATGAAAGACAAAGGGATGAGAATTAAGAGTAGTCTACAGCATTATGAATATTAAAAAATATAATATGACATCATTATAGTTCTGTCTGTAGAAAAATCTACCTTTTTCTAGACACGTATAGTTTTCCATCCTACTGAAGGGATATTTTCTACAAGTGACTTGTACAATGATTTCCAGCATCCTCTAAAAATTCTACTCAGTGCTACAAGTCTCTAAAACTAACCATTGCAGGAACTGAAATGAAATATTTCAATGTTTATTGATGTCAAAATGAGGTGAAGGTACTCAGCAGCTCACAAAAATAGATCCAAAAGCAGCATTGTTAAAAAAAAAAAGTTAAATAATGTCAAGATCCAAGACAAGCAGCATCACTGAGTAGAAAAGGACAATAAACCTTCCAAAAAGAGGAATATATAAAAAAAACCTTTTTTCATATCTAAGTGCTCTATGCACAAACTTGAGTATAAGATCAGCTTTTAGCGTATCAGCACTCTTAAGAGGCCACACAACTAATACAGGTATTTTTCTTAACTACTTCCAACAGATATGATAGTGCCTCTTAAAAATGTAACATATTGAAGACATGTATTTTAAACCTAACTTGGTAATTTTCAGAATTTATTACCAAGATAGAGACTTTCCGACTAAGGAAAGTACTAACAGATACACTGTCACAGCTACAAACTGAAACAATGCCCAGAAATGCCAAGAGACTGCTTAGTAATATCCCCAAAGTATTTTTTCTCTTGGAGCTTCTAGGTCATTGCATTATATATACTAAATGAAAAACAAAACAATGCTTAAGAATGGTAGACATATGTGTGGGACAATGTAAATGGATAAATAAATCTCACCTGTATACCTGTGGGAAAAACAGAAGGTTGTTTATAAGAGCAGTGTGGTGCACTTTATTTCTCTTGATTTTTTTCCCTTAGGAATGTAAGAAATGCAATGTCAGATCAGATGCTGAGCCTGACTCTTCAAGCTGTGTTTTTGCCTGGGACCAATGTCAGATATGGGGAAGAAAAACCCCGTAGCATGTAGAAAATGAATGACTTTCTCAGGTATAGGACTTTTTCTGCTCATATGTAACAGCTGATCCATAGTAGCTGATATCAGCATTTTGCCAACAATAAGGCTTTACTGCTTTTGTGGGCTATATCAGGTAGCTGTGCACATTCCCACTTTTGATATAAAAGTATTTTCTTCTCTTCCTTTTTTCTCCTCACTAACTGGTTTATCACTCCTCTCAGTTCTGCTAGTGCTCATTTTTTATTGTCTACTTTCACATTTCACTCTTTCTCTTCCATTTTCTCATCTTCGCCCCCTCTTCTCAGCTGTAGTCAAAATGCATTTTTCCCCTCATCATCTGCCATGTACCATCCCATAGTGTCTGTACTCCTTTTCTGTTCTGTCACATGCAGCAGCCTTGTCCCTCTTCCTGTCACTCACTGGTGGACTTGGCAGGACTGGGTTACCATTTGGACTCCATGACCTTATAGGTCTTTTCCAGCCTAAACTGTTCTGTGCCTCTATGATATTTAAGCTCTTTATATCCCCATGTATTATGTATTTAGGCATCCACTTATGTTTATTTTTCTGCCTGACATTTTGATTTGTTTCAAAATTGTTTTCAAGGCTGGGCCACAAGGTTATTCAAATTATTATAATTCAGTCCATCTTTTCACACCACAGGAACTGGAGCCTGATTTTAGTGTGACTATTTGAGATCCATAGCTGAGATCCAGAATGCAAGCACCTCTGGAAAATTGGCTCAATCAGTCCTAGTGACCTGGAAATACAAATAGTGGCAAAAAACTTCAGGTCAGGAATGGGACTGATGCTTGACTGCAAATCTGGGCACCAAGGATATTCTTACAAAGTGGAATATTCTTTAGGTGTTTTTTTTTTTCCATAATAAAACCGTTTAATTTTGCTGCACCTCTCAAATATTCCATCCTCATACTACCACTACAACACAAGTGATGATTCCATGACAAGCTCTTTGTTTACAAAAATAATTTGAATTTACAAATAAAAATTTTAAATTATTGATAGAATGAGTCACAAATTTACACACAAAGCAAAATGCTTTTTCCTGCTTGCCTTTTAAAGGGAGAAAAAAAAAAATCTGAGGTAGCAATTATTTGAGAATGTGATGCCTGATCTCATGATGCTTTTTTCACTTAATTTGTCTTTATGGCTTTGTAGAAGATGTCTGATGTCTATTAACTGGCTTACATGATTTCAGTTTCCTTGCACACCACCTTCAGATTGTTTATAGTTACCATGAAATTACGGAATACACTTACAGGCTTCATGATGTAAACCCCACATATACAATGCTTCAGAGAGCACAAAAAATTCTGCTTATTCATTTTGAACACCTGCTGCTACTACACTTTGGATACTTGAATGACATTTAAAGCAGTTATCTATTTTTCAGCCATTTAAACATAGACACACAGACAGATATACTACAGAATTCACTGATTTGACATAAATCATCATTACATATTTGTTTTACAGTTTGTTCCATAAACACATACATCCTCTTACTAATATTATATCCTGTTAATTCACTGCATTTTTAAATAATCTGTGTAGTTACATAGTATCATCAAGACCAAACCTAAAGTCCTCATCATATGTGATACTGAGCTTTGTGAGCACATGCCAATTCATTAGTTTGTATTTCTCCTAAAGTCTGAAATGTTACACAGAAACACTAAAATTGTACATCAAATGTCTCTGCAAAAAAAAAAATCTAGTAAACAATGGTATGATAATGAATCATATTTGCCAATACTGAAGAAAAAATGTTAATAAAATTAGTCTGAGTCAGAAGGAAAGGTAGTTAAATAAAACATCTATGTTCAATTTTAGGAATTTTGAAAAACTAATTATGTAGAAGAGTCTTTATGCTACCTTTTAGGGCTTTTATGCTATTACAAAGTAGTTCACTCTATAAATGACACATGAATAACTTTGGCATTGAAAACATCATTCACATTCTTGAAACAATTATTCCAAGTGAGAAATTTAACTAATGGTGCAAGAATTAAGAGGGCTGATCCCTGTTCCTGGGGTAAATTCTGTTTATCCCTCTGGCTATCAAAGGAGGTATGAAGAGCCTGTTTTTCCCCACTGGTGTGTCATAATTTTACACTGATTGACTCTGTAAAACTGCTGCAAATACTCATGTACTTCCTAATGAAAAGCTTAAAGATCTGCAAGAAAAAATATTGTTGCAAACAGAAAAAATTAAGTATTTGGACATTCAAATGACTAAACACTTAGCTGAAGGTTATTTTGATTTTACAGAACGCTAGTTTTTAATTTTTTTAATGTACTTTCAGATGTTTAAGGTCACTTTCAGAAGCTCTGCCACTGAGAGGAACAAGGTGTTTTGGAAAATATAAGCAGATCCAATGGAAAATTAATCTATCTGCACATTTGTTCAGCTTCAAGAATTAAATATATTTATGACAATGCGTTCAAATTACATTTAGCTAGCAGATTCCCCAAAACTTCAAAGCAGCAAGCAAATTACCCTTTTCCGCTGTAGCTGACTTTCCCTTTTCACAGAGAGCCATGATGATTTGGCATACTGAGACATTCATCAGCAAAGGTGGGAGATGCTCAACACCACACACAGTAATTTAGGCTACAACTATTTTACATTTTCAGTATTCATTTATGACAAAGCAGAGAAACTCCTTGACTCTCCTTCTGTGTGGATTATTGGAGGCACACATGCCTACATTTAGGCAGGATGAATCATACACTTAAGATCTGCTAACTGTTGTGTCTGTTTGCTGCAGGTGAAAAGTAACTTCAGGTAAAAAAGATATGGCAGGAACAGCCTGTTGCTGTCATACATCTGGGTAGTCACCTGTGTTCTAACCTAAGAAATCTACTCTATAAGGAACATCTTTAGGCTCTAGGCTTTATGAGATACCACAGCTTCTGTGCATTACCAGGTACATCCCAGAAGGCTTGTAGCAGCATGTCTTTATGCACTCCACTAGGTGTAGGAAACAACACAGAGAGAGCTATCTGTGTGAAGAAAGAAGAATGTGTCTGATCTCCTTAGCTCTGTCAGATTCAGTCAGAAAACTGAGGGGTCAATAAAACACTGTCAGACACAGTGTGTTATCAGCTTACATGCTTCCACACACACAACTTTCCTCATAACTCAAGAGTTTCTTTGCAGTACTTCTAGCATCTCTAGAAAGCTGTAAGGTATACTACAAACAGAGTACCTATGGTAAAATTTTTCTGTTAAGTATAACTGAAGAGAGTTTTATGTTTAATACCTGGAGAAGCCCCTCCATGTCTTCACGTGTTAAATAAGTGGTTGAATTAGGAATCTGGGATGCCTTCCAACACCTGCAGCAGAGCAGCCAGACTGCTCTGATCAGCCCCTGAAAGGGGGCAGTTGCCTGTATAGAGGACAGGCTCTAAATCTGGTGCCACCCTACTGTTACAATCTGCACTACCACATGTGTTTATAGGCACACAGATAATTAGTTAAGTTCTAGTGTCCTGCCCGTGCAAAGGCTGGGCAGTTCTACCAATCTGTGCTTGAGCAGTTCCATGGCTTTGAAGGTAAAGGGTGAGAATCTGATTCGCTGAATTAGATGTGGCCTTCTGAGACCTTCAAAATCTGAAATTAGCTTTTCTCTGGCTCTGCAGCAGGTACCTGATACCACAGGAAGGCTCGCTCAGTGCAAAAAATCATAAAAATATGGAGAAAAGTAAAGCTGTTCAGGAAGGAGACTAACAAAAGAGAGCCCATCTACCAAATACACTCTCCTTCACAGGTACAGGATCATTCCCTCACCTTAAGTTTCCATTTTCCCCTGAAGCTAGAGATGCTGGCTAAATACTTGGCCCACTTTTAATCAGTCATCACACAGTCATACTTTTCTGGAGTAAATTAAACTTTTGTTTCAAGAAGGAAGGACCACAGCAACTTTGCAGCCACTACAGTACAATTTTGATTCTGTCTTCAGTTACACGGGATATAATGGATCCTTACTGTTCCCACTACTGTTCCCACTGCTGTTCTGGGGACACATGACCAGCCCAAGTAAATGGACTTGTCTCCTCATTCCCACTGCTTTTTCAGTGGAGGTCTGAATCAGATCTTGGAGGGCTGGGCTCCAAAACTGATGTTCATAAACTCATTTTGAAAAATCTGACTTCAAACTTTCCTTCCAGGCTCAGAGAAAAGTGCAGGATACAGGAGAACCCCATTTCATTTACAATTGGTATCAGAGTACAAATTCAAAGGGAAAGAACCTTGGCTCTCAAAACCTAAATTCTATTTTAATTATATAATTACAGGTAATAAAAAACCTGTGAAACAAATAATTTACAATTCAAATAGTAATATATTTGTAATATGTTAGAAATATAGTTTAAAAATGTCTCCATATTCTTAATTAGTATAAAGTTTAATTTTATGCTTTGTATAGAAATTATAGCTTTACTTGTTACTGCCTCAGCAGAAGGAAAGAGAAAAGTTCTTAGGTAGCTAAATAGCATTGGGAAATTAAAAAATATTTTATTTTGCTCTTTTTTTGGTAATAGAAAAATAGCCTTTAAAAATAGATAGTTAAACATATGGGCTTATATTAAAGTAAATTTGTATATTATATACAGTAAGGCAGTATATCATATATTATCCTGCTTTCTTTTTTATTTTGGTTTGTCTGGACTAGGATATGAATGGGATGCAGTTTTCTGTCACATTGAAACAAAACAAAAACATATTTAGAATTTGTTATTTTACTGCAATTTGTATTTGCTTTTATATATGATTTGTACTATACAAGAGCTCCTTTTTCTCAAGGATTGAGAAAAAAGATAAAGAAAACTTAATGTAGTGTCAGAATGCATTCAGAACAAAACACATTGTAGGTAAGAATACTGTTGTGCAATGATTTATCTAATGTAGGAACTGCTCAGCTCGCTATGGTTTGCTGACTGACCCATAAGAATTTTCATCTTTGTTGAATCTGTGGTATTTCTTCAGGCTTCACCAACCAACAAAAGTTTTGCAGAACTGAATAATTATTTTACTGTGCATTTTTCATGACTGACAAGATCCATTTCCTCATTTCACTGCATCAGAAATGTGTGCTAACGATCCAGGATCCAGGATTTATGTGCACGACTATTACCTCAACTCACAGATTATTTTATTACCTGTACAATGCACATAGGAGGGTAGGCTTTTGGAGGCTAGGCTTATTTAAAGAACTGTTTGGTATGTGATTTTGTTTTACTGTGTGTAACTACTATGTATGTGCTGTACTAAGGGGTTATTTAAAGGAGGGCATAAAGGAAGATGGATCCATGTAGTCTGATCCACTGGTGTCTCTTCTGGAGTCGCTTGGAGCTGTTGTGCTGTGGCTCGTATTCTTCTCAGCTTGACTTTGCTGAGGGTTCTGAGGTGTTTCTGCTACAGGTTCTTGAGATACAGGTGTGTTCTGGGTGCGCTGATCTGGCAATAATACTAAAATGTGATGGTCCATAACTGTTGAGACCTTGGTATATTCTTTGCTGGTTCCTGGAGCAGTGCATTTTTTGGTCTTTCCATTGTTTTCTTTATGTTTCAGTAATAGTGTTGGTTCCTCATCTTGTCTGACTTTATGAACTTCTACATAGTCCATTAGTTTAGGATTGAGGAAAGGTGACTTGTTATTCTGTTCATTTTGCCTGACCTGCACTGTAGTTTGGTCAGTTTTGGAATACTCCATCTCACTTATCTTTTCCATTTCATCGTACACAGTTTCAGCAACAGGATATAGCGACTGACAGTCTTCTTCATTTCCCACCAAAAGTGGTGGAGTGTTCACATTTGTGGTGTTCAGTGTTATCTGGAATGCCTCCATGGTGCTGTGGTAGGCAAACATAGCAGCCTGGTTACTGGGTAACTGAGGTGCCAGCCATGAGCACGACTTTACACTCTCACTGTTACAAGGGAGCTTTCTCTGTTCTGAGGCTGTACACCGAGTTTCCCAGCTCCCTTTTCCTCCTTTCTTTTCTTTAGCTCTTACATCTTGTGTTTGAAGAGTAGATGGAAGGCTGCATTTCACAGGGAGGAGAGAAGGGCTATCACAGCTCCCTCGGCCTAAGCCACTGTTTGTTTCCTTGAGTATAGTTTTTGTATTTTTACTGGGAGTGTCATGACTCGGCATGAGTTGCTGATCCTCACTGTCCTCTACCTCCAGATATTCTATCAGTAGTTCCTCACAGTCTGATGTTGGAGGGAAACCATGGCAACCAAGAGCACTCAGTAATTCTTCAGATTTTCCTGTCTGAAGGCATAATGAAGAAGATGTAATTTTTCATTGTCAATCTTAGGGATTATATGGCTAGGACAATTGTGAACAATCTACATATTTGATATACAAACATTTAGATAATTACATTGTAGACCTAAACCTGATTTCTACTGCTGCAGAAAATATTGAAAGAAGGGAAGAAAAGTTCCTGAGTTTCCTCAGTGGGGATACAATCCTAAAACTCATGTTTCTAACGTGGGAGGAGCAGGGAGCTTTTGGCAGGTATGGGTCTCCTGAGTTTAACAAGAAGGAAATTCAGGAGAATTGCAGTGCAGATGTGTCCTGCCTCTTCAGCATGGCAAAAGACTGTGGAGAGCATCTTCCATAAGAACTACTAGGAAGTTCACAGAGGCATTTCCTCGTGTCCCAGGAAACAGGGCAGTCACAAACCCTGTTCTTAAACACCCTCCTGTTACAAGTGCAAGGCAAAACTCTGACTCACACATATCCTCTACACGTTTAACCAGAAAGTGTTGCTTATTTCCAACACTGATTAATTGAAGGAGTTTTACACTTTACTGTGGTAATTGTGTTTGCTAGTACATAAGTTGGAAAAGTGAGTTATGGTGAGTTCTTTTGTTGTTAGCTGTGGTACTCACCTCCAGCAGATGTTTATCTATGCCTTTTATCTTTGGTCCCGGAACTGGTGGCAGGATAAAGGCCATCATTCTAAAAAAAACCCCGAGCAAACATACCAGGTGTAAATACAGACCCTATCTCACTATTTGTTCTTCCACTTCCTCAGAATGTGACTGAGATTTTAAACACTTCTCCCATATCTTACACATCCCAGTGGGACCTCTGTCTCCTGTCTTCCTCCCAAGCTGGGTAATTCACAAATCCAGTTATAGCTCATAAAGTACCCCTAGATGTATTTATAAAAAAAACCAGTAGTACAAAAGTTATTCAACTGGAAAAGTAAAATTACTAATGTCCTTTTAATTGTTATCTGTTCCTTAGCCTCCAGTCCTCTAATACCATTGTAAATTCATCATTGGCCAAGAAACAGTGAAGTGAGGCACAGTTCAGGGGGCTAGTGGGTCTGTCAGTGCATCTTTGACCGTCACCTGACTACTGCTAAACAGGATTTAAGGTGAAGGAAATGGCTTTTCCAGCCACAGTTTCTATCTCTTTCTTCTACTCAGCCAGTATTTTTTGTAAGACTTGTACAGAAGCAATAATCTTTGCAACACCTTTATCTTTCAAATTTGATGAAATTAGCCAGGATTCTAAGAAATCATTTGGGAAATTGATAGAGAGGCTGGCAGAAAGACAATCTCATAATATAACTCTGTTTACTTTAGGAAATTATGACAAAGCCCAAAAACATGTCTCCTACAGGAACAGGGATACTCCAAGTAATGTTTGATGAATATTACATGACTAACCAAGATTAGTCAGATCTAACAGAGACAGATTTTTACCAACTGAGAATTTAGCCTGGCTTCCATAAGGAGTAGAAACACTGCTTTATCAGCTGCAAATTAATTCAAATACCTATAACTAATAGTTTATAAGATAAGGCAAATGCTATAGGAAATGGAATCAAATATTAGAAGTCTATTTTTGAAAAGTTTTCTCTATCTTGGACTCCATGCAATTGTGAAATTGGTGGCTTACCTGTACCCTTTCATAATCATTATCCAGCTCATGATTAAACATATAAGAGATGACAGGACACCAACGATGATCCACACAACCATATCTTTTACTCTAAAGTCTAAAAAAAACCCCAGAATTATTTAAGGACACGCATCTAGCATATGCACAGTCAGCATGCCAAAAAAACTCGCTAATTACTTTTATTTTAAAAATTGGCCTAAACTGCCAAATTAACTGTCGAGTAGAGGCCTTCAGCAGCATAGATGGATCTTACACCCAGAGATGTAAGATGTAATATCCAGCATAGATGGATATCACAATCCCCATAATATCGAATAATGAATATAATTTTTACTAATGGTACTGCACAGGAAATAAACTGTCTTGGAAAAATCATACAAAAATGCATGAAGAGGAAGATTTTATCACAGCCAATTATACAGATTGGGTTCATATCCAGTTGTACCAAAGCTCTAGTCATTTCATTCTTAAATACATATCATACAATTAATTAAATGCCGGGTAAAGTGACCTAGGATTACATATTTTTAAGGATTTTTATTGTAACATAACACTTTTTATACTGAAGTGCTCATTTCATATTAATTCCAGATAAAGAGTAATGAAAAGCTGTTACTGTCTGAAGGCAGTCATTCTTTGTTGTCTGTGTCACAGTTTTAAATGCAGTGGCCAGTGTTCTTTTAATTAAAAACTACCATACAGAGAACAAATGAGGCAATAGACAGAAAGGACACAGTTTAAAGAAGCAAAGAAATTATTCATCTTCTTATCATAAAGTAATGAAGGGGAAAGGTATCTGGGTATGGTGCAGGGATTTTAAGGATTTGGTTACCTTAGCAATGATGTTCTTGTTTGTCCTAGAGAAACTAAGGGATCTGCATGGGTGCCACAAACAGCTAACAAAAAAATATAACATGAACTTGCATGTAATAACAATTACAGAAGGGATGCTTGGCCACTCACCAGTAGGGATCTCAATATACATTTCTGGGCTCCACTCACTCCACAATCCATGGTGGTCTGGTTTGCAGTGAATCTGTACAATGTACCTCTTTCCAGGATTTAAACTAAACATTTTGCATTGTGTTTGCTGTCCAACAAAAATAGTCTGGAAATAAAATAAATGTCACAGCTGAGGTTTTGGTAATCAAGATGGGAATATAGAATGAGTCTGGATATCTTTTCCTAATAATTGTTGAGCAGGGATGGAATAATGGTACATTTATTTTATTTCTATAGTTTTTCTTTCTTTATTTCTATCTATTTCTTTCTAGCAGGTGGGAATGAGATCTAGCTCTGGTAACCAGTGCAAATTAACCTGCTGTAAAAACACATCATGAATTTATGGCAAATAGGAGAGGAGCTGTGGTAATGGTAGGAACTGCAATGGTGACAGGAAGAGGAGGAGGCAAGAAACAGAGATGGAGAAAGAAAATGCAGAGAGGAAGAGGGAATGTGGAGTTGTGGAAATGCACAGGGAAATAAACAGTAGGTCTTGCAATGGCCAGAGGGCCAGAGGGAAGTGCAGTGGGAGGGGGAAGGCAGGAGGAGGTACAGAGGTGGTTTGGAAGTTCTGCAGACAAGAAGGGGATGGAGTCAAATACCAATAGCTGGAATCTTTAATTTGCCACTCAACTGTTTAAGCTGTAGATCCTGGCCATAGAAAATTATTATTGTTGTATGGCCACTACAATTACACCTAATGGTTATTTATACAAATTTAAATTATTTTATGTAATATCACTGAGCTTTCTGTTATCTAAGAAGTGCTTGTGGTTAAGAACAAGTTATCATGAAAGAAATGTGACTAAATTAGAATGAACAATTTAAACTACAATGCCAATGTGATTCATAAATAATGACCACAATTAAAACCAAATACTTTATCACTTGCTATTGTACAGCAGCATCTGAGATACCAGCAGGAAATCATGGGTCACTCAAGTACTTTTGAAAAATTATGAACTATTTAGAGTGTCTGCTTCATTACAATCAGGCATGGGACCTGGCTGACAAAGTCTAGCTGGTCAGAAAACATTATCTAGCAAAACCTTGTGACATCCTTACCTCCCATTCCTCTCCTTCTTCAGGCTTTAGTCGCAATTCATATTCCAGGGTAAGCCATCCAGATCTGACATCAGCTAGTGGGGGTGGAGACCATGTCAGGACCAGATACGGTTTTCTCTTTATTGACTTTTTTAATTCCAGCGTTATATTCACAGGAGGATCTGGCTGTACTGTTGAAATAAAAGAACTGTCAATAAGAATGTAAGTGACTTTTTTCCTTGCATCTTAGGAAGAAATGTAAAATTATGTGAGTGAAGAGCTGCCATCTCCATTTTGTCTGGTAATTTAGAGCTGCTACTGGAATACAGAAAAAGAGTTTTCAGATAAAGTAAGTATGGATTTATGAATTTTAAAACTCCGCTGAACAGTAGTAAGTATATTGAAGTCATGTTGAGGTTTGCCTTAATCATTTATGATCAAAAATACTTCTTTTACATTCCATTTATTGTTACTTTTCCCCACAACTGTATTTCAAAATTAACATCTTTAATGTTAAGTTATGAAAGTTGTGTTCTATTATAATCTTATCAAACCTTGGCATAAATATTTAGGAACGCTGAAAACATGGATGCAGCTAGTGAAACTTGTCCCCTCCATCTTTTACATTTAGAAAACACAGCCTCATGATCCCTACACTCATATATAAGGATACTTAAAAGTAAACCAAACAGCATATTAAAGCTCTGTCTGTGTATCAAAAATAAGCCACAATGGAACACAGGTTTCTTCTACAGTCAGGCTTGCATCTTCCTCAGTTCAGAGGTAGAGCTTCTGCATATTGTGCATATATTTTACCACTGTCTGATCAAAGATTCATCAGGTCATCGCACTGAGGTAGAATATAAACCCATTTCTCCAGCAGTCCTTTTCCAGTTGCCAGAGTCCTGGCAGCCAGATCCTTGACAACAAAATGGTTATCAAGGATAATGTTCCGTTCCCTTAGATAAAACCCTAATTACTTGTCCACAGCCACTCTGTAGAAAAAGTCTGAGAAAGAGATTATCAGTACACTGCTATAAAAAGCACTAATGCAGCTTCTCTTGGGTCTGGAAACTACTTTTGGGTAATCAGATTTAAGTATTATTAGTTAAAAGATCAAATTGATTTCCGTTGCTTGTACAGTGGGAAAAAGATCTTAGATGGATGATGTTTCTTAGGGTTTGACTACAAGAAATACGGAAAACCAATAAATGTTTATCTGAACATAATTTTAAAGCTTTTAGCATTTTTGGCTTCTTCTGAAAATAAGATGGTAAAGGGATGAATATTGATTTGTTTTTACACTGAGGAATAGCTTATTTGTATAAGTTTTTAACTTTGATATAATACTATATACGAGGAGAGCTGGAATTAAAATTCTTGTGTCAAAACCCATGATTCTGAATTATTTGGTTCCACAGAAGCTACTTTTTAACTCTTACCTATGTAAGTCACATCCACATAATGAGGATCAGAGACATTACTTCCCATTTCATTAGTTGCCCTCACAGTAATATTGTATATGGTCCAGAAAGAGGTGTGCTTTTTATCGAAGTAGCACGAATTGGGGCCTGCAGTTTTGTAATCTGGACATTCATAAACTTTTTCTTCTCTGAAATGAAAGAATCCCAGTGATTAGGTTACACAGACTAAAGCATCTGATTTTGGTTACTAGTACTTCAGCATTATTTAGGGCTGGATCTGATTTTTCACACCTGGCAATGTGAAGAAAATTAGAAAACTGCTTCCAGACTAAAGAGCCATTGGACAATCCCAGAGACTGTACTAAGCATTTTGCCCACAAAGTAAACACCACAAAGCCTGAAAAATTTAGGCTGTTGCAGATGAAGCTGTGGGCTAGTACAGCACAGCTCTCACTGCTCTGAAAGCCACTGTCCACTGCACAGCCCAGAGCCCTTACACGTTCCAGAGACTGAGTAGAAGTGATTGCTGAAGTCGTCTAACTTATGTATTAAAAATGATGTATTTCCAATGTTCATTCCACACTTACAGGAATTCTGCATATTACACTAATATGCTTTCAGAATTTATTTGGTCTTTGATCTCTTGATCATCATTAAAAAAAAAAATCTACTTTGACCTCTCCTTCACATCCATACCCAAGCTTCCCAAAGTTAGAGGAGGTGTAGGAGATAAAATTTAATATGTAGTATTTGTTTTCACGCTCTTGCTAGATGCACAATAACAGAAGAGAAAGTTGTGGATGTGGACCTCTTATTCTGCCATACTTGGCTGGGCCAGTATCTGTCTTTTTACACTAAGAGTGGGCTCTCAGCTGACAGTTAGAGTTGAGCATCTGTTTAGGTAATTGCAAGGAGCAGTACTAGGTGAACTAAAAAGGACCAAAAAAGGTTCACAAGACCTAAAAAAAATTTATTGACTCTGTCTTTAAAATGAATGTTTAGCACATTATCTGAGTTCCCAGGAAAGATTACTACAGAAACCAGGAGGCATTCATGGCCTATGAATACTAGTGCAAAACAAGCCTTATCAGAAGATAAAAGTTTTATTTCTAAGACTGCATGGTTGCAGAGTTTTAGGACTGTGCAGTTGTATTGTTTACTAATATGCTGTTGATGAGCAATGAAAAGACAGAATTCACAGTAATTCACCCACCATTATAAGGAGATCAAGATCTCATATTTCAATCTTAGACATGTTGCTGCTTTAGTGTGATGCCAGAACATGCCACTGGACAAAACCATGGACTATAGAAAATGGCATCTCCCAAAATAAGAAACCCATGAGGATTGATTTTCCAGGTCTTTCCAACAAAACTCTGAATAACAATACAGCACTTATTACCCCTCTTTGCTGTAAAGCAAAGTGTGGTTGGTTGGAAGTCCTCCATCCGAAGCAGGTTTCCACCAACAAGTAAATGTTTCTTTTTCAGGAGAACGGCACTTTATTATTATAGGCTTTTCAGGAGGTAACCGTTCTGTAAGAGAAGAAGAAATGAACTAATTAGTAAATTTAATCCATTAGGCCCACCTTGAATTTGTAAAACAATGTCAAGCAGAAAACAGGAAAATATGAAAAAAGGAAAAGTTTTGCTTCCTAGTAGCACAGGAAAGGAGGGACTATTTGCTGCTTAGGGCAACAACTTGCTACTTTCACCTGGATTCAGAATTCTCTCTCATGGCGGCCGCATTAAAGAACAGTTTTAGTTTTCTGCCTGTGGCTTTCTTCCACCCCAAAATCTCATAAGGAATATCGAGATACTGTCATAGCAGGCTCTATAAAATTATTTAAAATGCACTCTACTATCCAATCGATTTTCTATAGTGTTCTGGTTTCAGCTAGCATAGAGATAATTTCAGTAGCAGGTATAGTGCTGCGGTTTGGATACAGTATGAGAATAATTTTCATAATACAGGGATATTTTGTCACTAAGTCATGTTTATCCTAAACCAAGGACCTTTTTGTGTGTCCTGCTCTGTCAGTGAAGAGGTACAAAACAGAAGAAAAAGGTTGGGAGCGACTATAGGCAGGACTGGTGATCTGATCAAAGGGACACTCTGCTACACAGAACATCATCTCCAGCATACAAATTTGGGAGTTACCCAGAACCAGTGCCCATCAGGATTCAGAAATGGGGTCTGGCATTGATCAGCAATGGGTGAGCGAATATATAGTCCATAATTTTTTTTTCCCTTTATCATCATTATCATCATCATCATCATCATCACCATGTACTATTACTACTTTTATTATTATTACATTTTACTTTGTTTTAATTATTGAACTGTTCTTATCCCAACCCACAGATTTTATCTTTGATTCTTCTCCTCATTCCCCTCATGTCTCCTCATGGTGACATATGAGTGAGCAGCTGTGTGCTGGTTTGTTGCCAGCTGGGCTTAAATGACTACATACAAAACCAATCTTTTTTCAAAAGGTGTGTTTTAAGATTATTCTGTTTGTTTGAAAGGTATGCTGTCATTTTCTTTTGCTTTTAGGTAAAAAAATGAAGAATTTAAATGTTTATCTATTTGTTTGTGTTCTTGCCAGTAATTTTCTTCTGAAGTACTCAAAATATACAAAGAAGCAGCTCTCATATTTCACTATAATGTTTTTATGTTCAGTACTCAGGCTACTTGCATGATTGCTCCTGACCAAGTTTTTATAGTTTCAAGAACAGCACTTAAGAATTGGGAGGGGAAAAATGCTTAAATTTTGAATAGGATGATGCTCATCAAAACCCTGAAGTGATTGAAACATTTCAGTTATGTATTTGTGGCAAAAATATTCCTATTACATCAATAATATATATTTTCTACTATGTACAGCAGAGACATTGATTTTCCAAAATTCTAATTGCATAAGGCAGATCTGAAATGGGACATTAAAAAAATATTTTTCTATTAACAGTACTTCAACAATCTCCATGTCAAAAAATGAATAATACAACTAGTAACCGAAGAAGAAGTTTTGAGACAACTTGACTAAAGTGTCTGGCAACAAGACGTCTGGTTTTGTTCCCATGCCCGGCACCGGCGGCAGCTGCACTCTCGCTGGACATGATGAGCTCTGTTGCAATGTGATGCAACTAATGGTGGAGAATGCGGGCAGCCAGCGAGGACAGCAGGACCGGCACCCCGTAAGTCACCCACTGACTGCTACACCTTGAGGGACCCCATCTTAAAAAAGAAGACTCAAGAGTACCTTGGCAAGAGGCCAGGTTGAGAGTGACCTTAAAAATATGGGGGTAAAAGGCTTACGGGGAGGGGAATTCCCAGTAAGGGGACCAGCTTACTGGGACCGGGCGATGGGACTGACATCTACCATCACTCAGTGAGACGTTTATTCATGGGAGGGAGTTTTTAAGAGCTACAAGCAGCTGGTCTGCCTGCAAATAGAACCATTTGATGGACTCTTGTCAGCTTTCCCGGCATGTCTGCTGCAGCTTATGGACAGTAAACCCCTGGGGGCTACTTATGGACGGTTATGGATGATTGCATGCAGTGCATTGATGCCCTAGATCAGTGGCTCCCCTTCCTGTGAACCCCCACATTTTTCGGTTTCTGTGAAGCTGCCCATGTCTTTCCTTGCCTTTTGTTCCTAAGTGTGTGGCAAAGAGTGGGAACTGCCAGGACAGCACGGAGTTGCTACCGTCTCTCCATCACCCTGTGTCCCTCTCCACCATCCTATCCCCCTTTCCTGAAGGCAGAACAAGGGACGGAATCCGTCCAGAGGTGACACAGGAACGCTACCATCCTCTCACTGTCCTGTGTCCTCCTTCACCCCCTGTCTTTCCATATTCCCCCTTCCCTGCTCAGGACGGTGATGGCCACATTGTCCCAGGCCCTCCTTCTAAAAATGGCGCTAATCACGCTGTTCAAAATCCCCCTTTTTCCCACCTAAGTCCTTCTTTTCCGGCCCTGAACCTTCCCTTCCCCCTACCTACCTCCCCTGCTTCCTGCCCTGCCCCACACGGCAGTGGGGCCTGGTGGGGCTGCTCGGCCCCGCGAGGAGGCCAGACCCGGCTGTGGCGCTGCCAGCCTCGCCACCGCCGCCCTCACCGCTTCCCTCGCTTCGCAGTCATCATCATCCAAAATAACAACACCCATAACACCAGTAC
>VXAX01003609.1:1120-19376 GCA_013399835.1 Leptocoma aspasia
GCTCCCTCTTCCAATAAACCCTTCTGTGTTACCTCAGCCGGCCTTGTGGTCTTTCCCTCGTCTCTCTCGAACGTGAAGTTCTCCTCTTCGCTCTGCCCTGAGGCACCTTGACCCAAGCCACTGCCGCAGTGTGCTGGGCAAGGCCACACATGTCCTCGCTCTACTGCTCCCTGCTGGAGTGGAGCTAGTCTGGGTGGAAGCAGGCAGGGAGCGACCAGGAGTGGAAGCGACAAATTACAAAATAACTGGAACAAGGGATGAGTTCTTTGAAGGAAAGTACTTTCAGGAATGGCAAAAGATGCAAATCTGTGGCTGTCGTATGTGTTTTCTTCCCCTTTTTTTTGTATCGGTTCTGACATCATGCCTCACTATACCAGTTACTTAACAGACATAATTTCCCTTTACACAGAAAGGGAAGTATTATGCATCATGCAGGGTATAATTGAACATCTGATTTTGGACAACAAAAAAAAAAGTAGGAACAACAGAAACATAACACGAATTCCTAGATCACACTATTATTTTTTGTTGTTTTATACTGGTAGAAATAGGTTTTTAGTAGAAATTTAATTATAATTTTAATTAATTTGTAATTTTCCTGAAAATATATAAATCAAAAATATTTTGAAAATACATAAATCAAAAATATTTTTAGGTTGACTCACTTTTCACAGCAGAAATCTTCCTTTTGCATGTTATTATGTTATCTTACAGCAATGATGGAGTTTAAGTACAGCAAAAGAGACACTTGTACAAGCATCTGGGAGAGCCAAAGTGAGAAAGAAGTGTTACTTTAAAGGAGAAAACCTGGCTGATGTTACAGCTAAGAAGTAGGGAAAAAAAGGCAAATAATATTGCCTCACTAAGCTAAAAATCACAGTAAACAGCCTTTCCTACTCTTTTTGGTTTGTTTGGGGAATTTTTGTTTGTTTTTAAGGTTTTTTTTAGGGGAATGGGGTAGTTGGTTGATTTGTTTTTGTTTTTGTTGGAGGTTCACTGTTATTTCCTGGAATATTTAACTGTGGTGGTATAAACTCATTTAAAAACCCAAAAACCACAAACACTTGGCTGTCCTTATGTACATATCTAAATGTAATTTGGATGCCTAAGCTGCCACAGCAGTCAGAGGCCTGCTGCAATATATTTCCTGCTGATGCTAGACCTATGGACAGAAATATATTCCTGCTTTAAGGTGGTTTCAGCTCCATCAACTCCACTGGGACTTAAAATCTAACTTAATCCAGGCACTAATTAAAGTGCCTTAATGTGCAGCTGAATCCCACTATTGGAGCTCAGTTTATTTGTCAGCATCTTAGAATCAGAGAATTTTTAAGGTTAGTAGAGACTTCTAAGATTATAATTTTAAACTGAAAGAGGGTAGGCTTAGATTGGGAAAAAATTTTTGGGTGTGAGGGTGGTGAAGCCCTGGTACAGGTTGTTGAGAAAAGTTGTGGCTGCCTTATCCCTGGAAGTGTCCAAGGCTAAGATGGACGGGCTTGGAACAACCTGGGAGAGTGGAAGGTGTCCCTGCCCACAGCAGGATAGAACTGGATGAGCTGTCAGGGCTCTTCCAATTATATATTATTGGATTCTATGATTCTATGATATTGGTTCTATAATCATCAAGTCCAACCATCAACCCAGCATCCTCACCAAATATCAAGTCCTTTGAGATAGCTCAACTTTGCATCCTGACCAGCTGAGGAGATGAAGAGGAATAACTCAAATAACTCCTATATCAAACCTGCAAGTCTCCTGTCGGCATCTCAAACACCCTGTGTATGTCAAAAAACACTGGGTGTTTAGCCAGCTGTTCCCAGCACTAAATAGCCTTGGTTTTTTTGTTTTTTTTTTTTTTTTTGGCATTGCTCCATGCCAAGGTGTCACAGAAAATCAGAGCAGTGGGAAGTGCAGGGATTATAATGCCAGAACAGTTTCATCCTGTTGCAGTGTGTTTTGCTGGTTTTGCCCTAATTTGCCTGCTCTGGTACGCCCCCCTATTTTGTATTATCATCCCAAATGGGTTATTCCAGATTCCCCCTGTGTAAGTGGTTTGGTCTTAAGTTATGCCTCCTACCACCTTTGTCCATCTTCCCTTAAACCAACCCTTTCACCTAGAATGTTCCCTGTTCCTCCTCTCCAGTCGCTGTCAATCCTCCCTTATTCCAACCCTTTGTTCTAGTAGATTCTGTGTCAGTTTTGTATTCCCTGGACTTAACTGGTCAGTGAATGTTGTTCTCCTCCCATGTAACTCCCCATTGGTTTAAGCACTGTATTCCCTGCCCCGAGCTCCTCTCTAAGTTCTTTGTGCTTTGTTAGAGATTGTATCTACCCCTTGTTACCACCCCCATGTGTACATTCCTGTATGTCATGGCTTTTGGTCTTTGGTTCCTGATCCTTTCGGGGAATAAACATCTCTTGGAAACCATACTGAAGATCTCTCCCCAGTTCCTTGCCTCTGCCCTCAGCGTGTTTGATTTATCTTAGTGCCGTAGAGCTCTGCGTGCCCTACAGCCACACCCCGGGTTCGACCATGGTGACATCCAGTGGCGTCCTGGGAGCGGCCCACACTAGGTGTGGTGCCATACTGAGAGCTGGGCTGAAGAAACTCCAGCACATCCCATCTCAGAATAAGTGCAGGGCACTTAATATTCATGGCATCACATTCTGAAATCATCATGCTTCTCCTCACACCTTTATTATTAAAAGAACACAACAGGAAAAGGTGTTGAAAAAGCGTAGGAGCAGGTGATAAGGTACATGCAGCTTACTTGGAAAAGTGTCCACATAGATCTTCCAAAGACTGAAACATGAAAACGTCCTATCATTTACATGATAACTCCATTTGTGTTATATCTAGGGTGTCAGGCCAGGTTGTAAATAAGACAAACAATAAAAATTTCCAGGCTTTGCAAAAAAAACCCTCCTCCATACCTATTTTTATCGTTTCTATTCCATTGCTTTCCTCTGCACCCCTTACCAGGGATTATTATACCTAATAGATTTCATGTAGTCATACCAATGTTTGCAATTTAAAAATTTAACAGATTTGAGCCACAGCTGCACTATCCTGGCAAGCCAGACCAGCTTTGTGTAACAAGATTTATTTTCCTTGTGTGCTGCCAAGTCAACCTGAAGACAATGTTAATAGAAAAGGTCACAGACTGATAAGCTGACATGTCT
The DNA here is from genome assembly GCA_013399835.1 of Leptocoma aspasia. Taxonomy (NCBI): domain Eukaryota; kingdom Metazoa; phylum Chordata; class Aves; order Passeriformes; family Nectariniidae; genus Leptocoma; species Leptocoma aspasia. The sequence goes on from VXAX01003609.1 coordinate 4,304, forward strand.
CTAATTCTTCAGGACAAATGCATGGATGGTGAATTGAAATGCTACTCTGCAGCTCCTCAAGGGCAGAGGTATTAAAGTTAAATGTTACAGATGTGAAGGAATGGCAGCAAGCATGTTTGGTTTGCAAAAGAGCTTATGGCTGTGGTGGTAGGAATGCAGGAGACACCACCAGAATTTATTTTCTAGACTAAAGGATATTTTAAGGACACACTGCAACCACCTCAGTGTAGTGTAGATCCATGTCAGGGTGCAATTCGTGGTGGGTAAGAATGGCACAGCTCACAGGTAGAATAGATACTTTAAAATGAAGACCTATTATCTCTAGCTCTGCTAACATTGGCTTTGCAACGTGCAGAGCAGAGGGGATGAAAGAAAATGGGAAGATTGTTCTCTATTTCAGGATAGTGGTTTAAAACTTCAGACATTCCATCTGGAGTTTCCATCTGACTGCGTGTCTTGTCTGATGTTCCAATATTCACCAATTTGACTGTAAAGTCCACTTTTGCCCACAGTGGTGACACTTACACTATTGAACTGAGACAGGGAAGTGCCAAGGTCCAGAACAGAGACATCTCATTTGTTAAATGGTTGGAAGAGCCCTTGGTGCAACCACCACTCTGCTACACAAATTGTGGATACAGTTTGTAATTTAGGACAAGCCTGTGTGTGTTTTTAACAAGCATTTTTGAAAGGACAAGGAGGAATGTTTTTAAGCTGAAAGAGAGCAGATTTAGACTGGCTATTATGAAGAAATTCTTCTCTGGCACAGGTTACACAGGGAAGCTGTGGCTGTCCCATCCCTAGAAGGTTCAAGACCGGGTTGAACAGGGCTCTCAGCAACTGAGAGCTCTCAGGGCTCTCTGTTCTAGTGGAAGATGTCCCTGCCCATGGCAGGGGGTTTCAAATAGAGGGTCTTTAAGGACTCTTCCAAACCAAATCATTCTGTGATTCTCTTTAGATTTGTTTGGAGAGTAATGGAGGTTACAGGATGGAAGCAAATGGTCCTATTCCAGCTAGTCTTAGAACAATCCTGGGTTGTTTTAACTAACTTGTCAAGACACAGAATGTGGCAAAGAGGGCCATCATTCTTTCTCCAGATTCTTCATCTGTAAAGAGTTTTCAGATGAAGGTTCCAGAAACAGCTGAAGAAGAAACCTATATTCAGTCTTTTTCAAGATGGATGAAAAATGAAGGAAAATTAGGCTTTGCTTCTTTTCCCATGGAAATGCTTACCCCTTTGGTTTTGTCTTCTGCTTCAAGTGAACACTTGGTGGCTCAAATGCAATATATCCTTAGAGAATGTTAAAACTCAGTATGAACAAAAATAGCCCTTTTTTACTCTAGACAGAACATGATAAAGGAATGTGAGATATTACTACCAGAATTGCATGATTAATTCATATGAATATGAAGGCTGCTAAGGATACTTTTTCTACTGTAACTCAGGGGAGACTACCAAGACAAATTGTCCTGTATTTTTTTTTCCCTTTTCTTTTTCCCCTGCTCTCAGTCTGAAAGACTGACACACTATAAGCAAAGGATAATGAAGAAGTTCTGCATTAATTATTTCTGTTGATTCATGCTACGGCATCTTAGCAAAGATCAAGGTCCCACTGTGCTCCACACTGTATAAACACGTTGTAAAGGACAGACACAACTATGAAAAATTAGCTGTAATAGAATGCCTGTGCAAAAAAAAGAAATACATGCTAATGTCTTACTTCTAGTATAAACTTTATGGCAGATAATATATCATAGGAATCAGCTTAGAGAATGAATGCTGGTCACCTTTGAAGAGCTATCTCCTGAGAGCACAGGCATAGGCAATGGCAAGTGTGGCAGAAGACTGACATGGCTGAGCAACAGTCTTCTTTTAGAACTCCAGCACCAAAGAAAAAGCGTGTGGCCACTGGAAGCAAAAACAGATGACACAGCAGGACTATACAGGTGCTGTTTACCACAGCGAGGAGAACATTTGTGAGCCCAAAACACTTGCAGAGTTCCAGCTGGCCAGCGCTGGGAAGGACAACAAAAAGGGCTTTTTAGAACAAGTCAACAGTACAAGGAGGATCAGAGAGAACACTGGTCTGTTACTTGTCCCGTCCCACAAAGGGACACAGACAAAGCACAGCCATCTAATACCTCCTTTTCCCTTTGTGTTTAATACCGATGACAGGTCCTGGGAACCCTGGATCTATGTCTTGGAATCCTGGGATTGAGGGGATAATAAATTCTCAGCCAAGCCTGAGACCTGCTGCTCCACTTCAATGCACACAAGTCTATGTGGCCCATGGAATTCATCCCAGGACACTAAAAAAGCTGGCCAATATTATTGCAGGACTGCTTTCCAGGGCAGTGTTCACAACACCAAGCCTGACAGAGTTGGAGGAGCATCTGGATGATGCTCTTAAGAACAGGATTTAATGAAACTGTTCTCTCAGGAGTAAGCAGTTTAATTCAGTGACCCTTACAGGTCCCTGACAACTTGAGATATTTTGTGATTCTATGATTCTATTATAAGTAGCCTCAAACTATCCCAATTCAATTGATCTGTTCTCACATATAATCACTGCCAGTTTTGATTGGTCAGCACAGCAAAAAGAATCCAGCAGTCTGCTGGGCCTGGTTTTTTTCTGTTTTCTTTTGCTCAGCTCAACTACAAGACTCTGATGCACTAAGGCAGACCTCAAATACATAGCCCATTTCCTTTTTACTACCTGAGCACAACCATCTCTCGGCTTGGGGACAGCTGAGAGGACACTAGTGCCCCTCACTCCCTGGCCAGTACATAGGGGATGTGGGTGACTCCACCACTTCCCCAGCCAGCCTGTTCCAATGCTTGACAACACTTCCCCTGAAGAAAAATTCCCTAATACTCAACCTATACTTCCCCTAGTGACACTTGAGGCCATTTCCGCTCGTCCTGTCACTTGCTATCTGGGCGAAGGGGCTGAACCTCACCTCTATCCTACTCTTCGGGGAGTTGTAGAGAGCAATGAGGTCCTGATCTGCCTTTTCTTCGGGCTGAGCTGCCCCATCCCCCTCAGGATTGGGCTAGAGAGCCTTTTCCGGGCGGCTGCTCCTGCCCCGCCTCCCGCCGCTGCCCACGTTGGTTCGCTGCTCTTGTCACGGAGCTTTGGACACCCCGCAGCTGCTGAAGGGCTCCGGGCCCCGATCTGGACAGAGGGGCAGCTGTTCCGGCCGGACCCTCCGGCTCCACCGCCCCCACCGTGCCCAAGAGCCCAGAGAAGGCGTTGCGCTATTCCTGGGCCTGCTGGAGCCAGGCGGGCGCTGAACGTGGTGCCGGCTGCGTTCTACAGATCTTTGGCTTTGCTCCCTCCACGAGGGGCCGCACATGTGCTTGGAAGCCACCCGGCAGCCCCCGAAGAAGAGGCCTGGGGGGGCTGAGATTGGCCCGTGCGGCCTTGGCTTCCCCAGCTGCCGTGTGCCTCACATGAGCTGTGCCAGCTGCCCGGGGACACTGATCGCGACAGCACCTGGCTCCCCTCCTGTCAAGACTCTACGCCTGCGGGCCAAGATACCACCCAGTATCACAAAATCATTGAATGCTCGGGGTTGAAGAGGACCTTCGGGTTCCCCTAGTTCTAGCCGTGCATGCTTTAGGCAGGGACACCTTCCATCAGCCCAGTTTGCTGCAAGCCCCATCCTGCCTGGCCTTGAACATTCCCTGGATGGGGCAGCCACACCTGCTCTGGGCAATCTGTGCCAGGGTTGCAGGACCCTCACAGTAAAAAGTTTTTTCCTTAAATGCAATCTTAAATGTTTTCTAAGGCAAAACTGTTACACCTGTGCTTTCACTTTCTACCTTTGTCAAAAGCCGCTGTCCCTGTTTGTTTCTAAGCCCCTGTTCAAGTGCTGCAAGGCCGCAATGAGAAGCCTTCCTTTCTCCAGGCTGAGCAGGCCCTGCTCTCTCAGCTTGTGTTCATAACAGGGCTGCCCCGACCCTCTGATCATCTCCATGGCCTCCTCTGGGCCCACTCCAACAGCTCCCCATCTTTCCTGTGCTGAGGAGCCCCAGCCTGGACACAGTGCTCCAGTGGGGTCGACTGAGGACAGAATCAGAGGAGCGTAATTGTCTCCCTCAACCTGCTGCCATGTTTCTTTGGAAGCAGCTGAAGATTTGCTTGGCTTTCTGGGCTGTGAGTGCCCACTGCTGCCTCATATCCAGCCTTTCATCTCCCAGAACCAACAAGTCCTTCTCTGCACCGTGAGAGATGAAGTAATATTTTGCTGCAGCCAGAAAGGCGTGAGAAGTTAATGGGAATTAGCTTTCACAGGATACTATATGAATTGATGTTAAGTATTATAATGTTGTTATTATTAAGATAATATGTGTTATAAAGTGGTTGATATTGATATAATGACTTAGTTATGAGGCTAGTTTTTGTTATAAATGGAGCTGAAAAACCTTTAGGAAGGTTTAACTCAGTTTTATTAAAACAGACAAGCTGAAGACAGAGACTCGAGCTAATCCGAAGTCCTACATGACAAGCCAGGCTACACAGATACACTGTACGAATGTACAGCACTCTCGGTAGTACAGTATATCTCCCGGAGGAACTCACTCAAGGTCTGCACAGTCCATTTATAGCTTCAGTCTCTTCAGGGATTGCTGTGTTTTTTAATCCTCCCTAGGACTGGTTCAGTCTAGGGGCTGTGATTGGCCTATAAGTTTGTGCATTCCTAGCCAATCATTTCTGAACGGCGTCATCTGGTTGGCTCGTGGAATCACCAATCCCTGTTCAGTACCTTGATGTCATTTAGTGATGTCATTCTTCCTGAACATTCCCTGTCAGTCCTTGTTGTATTTCCGCCCTCACTTGGCCCGTACACCCAAACACAAAACTTATCTAACTATTTCCCCTCCCATACCACAACTGGATTCAAAACTCCCTTTATAACTGGTAACAATTGACAAACCCCAACTGGTTCTCGTCCCCTTTCCAAACATTTAATTAACAAAGTTTTTATTAACTATATAAGAACTGTCCCACGAAAGTCCCGGCATCCATTACAACTCCCCCCTCTAAAACTTTGATCTGGTGGTTGCCCGCATCAACAGTTCAAATAGTCCTTTACACAGGGCTTTCGTAAGTCCGATAGAACTTTCTTAGCTTCTGGTATTTCTCATAGGTTTCTTCAGCTGTTGTGGTTTTGGGAGGCTCTTTTGATTTCTTGGCTTTTACTTGCATGATCTTTTCGACCTGTTCTTTGCTCAGTTGTTCTAGGGAATTTCTCACAATTCTCGTGATCATTTGGATTAAACAGGGGATCATGCATGGGAGAAAAATCACACCCATTAGTGCACCTCCAACAATCAGTATGACCTTTTTCCACCACCCTCCTCCCAGAAGATCATCCCATCAACTGGTTTTTAATAGGAGGGTCCACCTCTGCACTGGCACGTGTGCCAGTTTTCTAATGTTTGCTGTGGTATCCCCATGGTCATCTTATTTCCAGACAACATTCTGAAGAGCTGAATTTCCTGCACACCCTCACTTTTTCTGCGAGCAAATAATCCAATTCTAATCGGTTTTGGTAAATAGCTGTTCTAATCTGGCGAGCTTGTGCAGAAAGTAAGTCCATGACCAGGGCAGATTGATTTGTGATCTTTTCTAACAATGCTTGAAGATGGATGATTCAATTTAACATATAAATCGGAGTTCGGTACTCCCACAACCCGTCTTGGGCCCAGGTGGCAGGGCCATAAGTTGCTATTGTTCTTTCAGGTGGCCACTTATTGTCTCCCCATTTCTGGGTACCACGTATCACCTCTTCTCTTTTCTTTCGGGCCAGCTCATCATATAAGGGAACTCCTAGATGTTGACCTTCAATTCTGGGTTACAAGAAGAAGGAGGATTTGATGATTCCCAAAGTGCAGCTCCCAGCCCAATCTCTGGGTAACATTACCTAGGCTTTCTTCCCACATAAACGAAACAGTCCTTTGGGAGCCCTCCAAAAGCTGGGGGTATTTACTTCATTAGTATGTCTCAGACTCCAGAACTTAAATAATTGGGGTTCATCAAAGAAAGGGTTAGGGGATGTGGTAGTATACTCCGACAGGCCTTCTCTTTCAACATACACACACCCAGGGTTTTGTGCTCTGGCCCAATATGTGTTAGAGGCTTTAGGAATCCACTTGACATAGGTTTCATTGCTCACCAAATACCTTTTACATGACACACAGGATATACGTCTGTGTTCTCTTTTCCATAAACACTCCTCCCCGATTACCTCAGAGTGAAGATTCCACACCTCATCGCCATCTCTCTGATCCCGGGCAAATGAGATAATCGGTCCATCTTTTCTTTCCCTTAACAACTTGAGTATTTTATGTAGGTTTAGGGCAATCCCTTCCCAGGGCCAAATTTCTGCCATTCGGGTGTCACTGTGTTGTAAATGAAGCCAGACAACCTTTTGGGAAGGTTGAACTTGGTTTATTAAAACAAGCGAAAACTAAGAGCGGAGACTCAAGCTACTGTTAAAAGTAAGCACCAGGAGACTTCTCCTTTGGGAAATGGCCTTTATTAAGGATCAGCTATTGGGGTGGGGGCCCGAGGGGTCACGCCAACCACTGCTGCTCCCGACAGCCAACGATGAGGAGGAGGAGATTGCAGATCTGTCAATCAGATCTGTTGACACCAGCAGAGCTGGGGCTTCCGTCCTCACGAGAGTATTCAGGAAGACCTTGTTGGCTCAGATGTCCAAGGGTGTTACTTCACTCAGGTGCTGTTATGGTTACGGTGACAGTCCCAGCTCTAGTTGGTCTTCACTGGCCCCTTAGGTCTTTGTTGATTCAAGGATGTCATTATCTTTGGTTTCTGTGTTGTCTCGTTGATTCTAGGGTCTCTTTAGTCCAAAGAACACTGGGTGCTTATTAATATTAGTTTACATGCAAATCCCTCTGGGAGCAGCAGAAGTGCTTTGGGGAGCAGCGGCTGGCTTACCTGACGGTATGGGGGTAGCGGGGATACAAACAACAGGGAAAAGGGGGACAGAACAAACAGAACAACTTGGATAACAGGGACATTACTCTGAAACAAGGGTTGGTACATCAACTGGAAGCACGAGTTAACAAGAACAGGTTAATAAACCATTTGTTTATTCATAAAAATCCCTCCTCTTTCTTTTTGACCAGGCATAGGCCTGCATCAATTTGCTGTTTCTGGTTCCTGGCAGTAAAATTTTCTCAACTTTTGGTACTGGTTGTAAATTTCTTTAGCCTTTTTGCATTCTTGACTTTCTAACATCATGATTTTAACCTGACCCTTCTCTGGTATTTTATTTCCTAATGTTTCTGGGATCATAGTACTAGCTTGTATTGTGGATGTGATTATTCGGATTAAACAGCAGATAAGACATGGCAAAAACAGTATACCTGCTAAACCTACCACTACAATAAAAGCTGCTGTGGCAGCACAGCAGCTGCCAAAAACTGCCAAAAACAAAAACTGCTGTGGCAGCACAGGTCGGCCACTGCCTTCCCGAGAGTGTCTCGGCAAGGATAGCTCTGTAGCTGCGACGCGCGGTGTTAAATCCAAAGCCCACAGACATGAGAAGGACTCCTGTGTGATTTCCAGAGGGTTTAATCTCAGAAGGGTTTAGGGATAGAAGCCAAGGATCTGAGGGTGGACCAGGGTTTTATATGATATGGGGAGCCAATGGGGAGAGAGTAAAGGGGCACTACAGGGAGGGGTTAACATTAACACAGCCTATGGGGAAATAGTGAAAGGGTGTGACATAACTGGGGTCCAATGGGGTTTGTAGAACAAGGGAACTTCTTGGAACCTAGGAGAAGAAAGGGGAGTACATAGGGATGACATAACTTGGTTAATTGACAGCTTTCTGTTATAATGGGACTCGACCCCAAAATTCAGGTTGAACACAAGTCGAGGCGTTTATTAGCTTTGAACACAAAAATCAGCGAGCAGGAGATGAGGAGCAGGGCTATTCTCCACTCCCCTGTTGTGAGCGGGCCGTGCGATACACTGTTTACCTCCGTTCGAGCTCTCAAAGGCAAACAATGTACCACTGGAAGGACTGACTGTCTGCCCAGACACAGACAGCCAAAGAGTAACAAAATGGGGAGTTGCGCAGGCACGGAGCGCTGGCAAAAAGCCCAGAACACAGGTGTGCAAAGTCTTTTAAAGAGTCTGGTCTTCTTCCATTGGTGACTTTTTGATTCTTCTCCTGATTGGTCCTTTCTTGGCTCGCTGATTGGTCTTTACGATGGTTCATTTGAGGCCAATAATTTTCTAGGGGTCTTTCATGATTGGACGGTGTCTGGTCCAATCTGTGTCCTTAGTTGTGAATAGTTAATAAGTTTCTCGGCTTGCATCAGTCTTCTAGAAGGTTCGATGTCAATCATTTCTTCATTCGACTTGTGATTGGTGAACAATGATGTAACTTAATCCTGTTTATCCTGACGCACCCAACACTTCTCGAGGCAGATTACCCGACGCAGACTACTTAATAACAAACTGGAATAATTTAACTACTATATTATCTACTTTATAACAATTTTAACCAGTTAACATGTAAAAATCTTAACAGCTGAGATAATTTAACTAAGTATCCAACTGAACTTGAAACGAGAAACCCTTCACTATCTGCTACACTTTCCATGGCATCCCTGGCTCCAGGTCTGCCTGAGATCCCACAAGGCTTTTTCCACCATTTTCCCTTTAGACCAAAAATCATCCTACTAGTCGGAGTTTATTATGGGATTCCATTCCTGAGTCCCACCATACAATATCTTTCTTATCTCCTTTGATATATTCTTGATCACTTTTATCATCAATTTCCAGGCAGCATTCCAATAAGTTAAATTTGCCGCAGATTCTCCCTTTGTCAGCTAGTAGTCAGTCTACCGCTAGCCGGATATGATACACTACAGTTCAGGTCTGGGTTAGCTGACCGCTAATATGGTCTTGTGCCAGCGCAGTTTTGTTGGATATTACTTCTATTACCACCTGAAGTCGGATGATCCTGTTTAACATATATATTGAGGTTTGGTATCCCCAGGACCCCTCCTGGGCCCATGTTGCTGGCCCATAAGTCTGCATCTTACAACTTCTTCTCGAGTCCAAACCTTTCTTTTCCACTTCTGGGTACCCCCTACATTGATTATACTTCCCTTTTTCCAGACAGTTTTTCCTAAATTGTCATACAGTGGGACCCCTAATTCCCCTCCAGACTCCTTTGGTAACAAAAAAAAATGCTGGCTTGATTACTCCAACTGTACAACTTCCTGCCCAGTCTCCAGGGAGATTTGTGTATGTTGTATTCCCACATACCCAAAATAATTGTTCTGGGGCTTCCCAAAAGTTATTCCCAATCTTGTATGAATATTCCCAATACTTTGACAAACTCCTAATTCCCCCAAATGGATTCTTACCTTTAACTGCGCATTCATAAACATTATACCCTTCATGATATACATATTGCCTTTCCTTTCTGCCCATTGACCAATACCTATTTGGTTCCTGGGGGACCCACGTTGTACCCAGCCCTTTGACTATTAAATATCTTTTGCAAGCCATTCTTCCAACTGGTGTTTTATATCTACTCCCTGTTCTCATTATACATTCCTCCCCAATAACTTTCAATTTTAACTCCTATCTTTCCCTTTTTCTCTTGCCCAGAAACTTTTGGTCTTCCCCTATTTGCTTAACTCTTAATATTTCCAGGGGTTTTAAGCCAATTCCCTCCCAGGGTCAAATTTCTGACATTTGGGTATTTCCACAGACCCAGCAATTAGTTATATTTAATTCCCTGCTAATCCTCTCGACTAAATCAATGAACACATTTTTCCCCGCTAAGTCTTCTAATTATTCTCCCCCAGTTTTAGTGGTTACTTTTCTCTCTTTTACCAGGTCAGGCTCTCCTTTTGATTTTCCCTCTTTTTCAAAGCAAAACCAAGTCTCACTCATAAGGCGGTCTCCCAAGAGGCCCTGCCTAAACAAGGCAGTGTTTCAGGCCATCCAATAAGTTTTCCATTCTCTTGACAGGTTGTTAAGTGAGATTGATTATAGCAGAGGGGGTTTAGATTGGTATGAACTCAAATTAAGGACTCTAGATTTTCTCCATCATATAATGGGTAATAGCATTTCACACAGGTATTTTCTCCTGTGATACCAGCGAGGTGGACTATCAGTAATCCCCCCAGAAGTCCGGCAGGAGCCATCTCGGGCCTCCTCCAGTTTTGTCTCCCCTAGAGTCCGTTAGGAACCATTTTGGGTCTCTCCTGGCCTTGCCTGTAGGACTTAGGATTTTATTTAAGAGTCTCTGAGTTCCTTTCACCCTTTTCCCTCCTCTTATCTACTCCTCGGATTTCTTTCCTTTTTGGCCCTCTGGGAATACTGTGGGTGGTACAGCTTGGTTACAATATCTAGGTCTTGCCTGATTGCCAATATCTAAGTCAACAGTTACTGCCTCTTTGGACCAGTATAGTTGAGACTTCTGAATTAATTTAACACTTAGTACAGGAACAATTTCTAACATTAGTGACTTGAAACAAATGGCAGCAACAATTACAACTTCAACTTATTAAACAAACTACAATTCTGATCTTGTATAGGACAGTTCCTCAGTCCTTAGTTTTTCTTTTCAAGGTTACTTTCAAGTCCTTAGTATTAGGGATGACAGTCCACTCCTGGAGGTCTGTTGTGGGGTCTGATCTGTTGCTGGGAGGTGTCACCGGTCCTTTTACATGGGAGATACGGGTCCAGCCTTTTTCTCTTGTTCTTATTGCTGTGTGTGTAGTGAGTTGTAACTGATAGGGACCTTCAAATTTCGGAGTTGGAGGTGTGTAAGTCCACGATTTCACTAATACCCAATCCCCAGGGTTGATGTTATGGGTGTCAGCCTCCAATGGAGGGGTCTGGGGAAGGTATCCATTTCTCCTTAAATTTTCTAAGGTTTTTACAATAGTTTCCAAGTGTTTTCTGGAGACGTCCTGCCCCTCTACATATTGCCCCATACTATAAGGAGTGATTAAGAATGGGAGCCCGAACATCATTTTGTAGGGGGAGACCCCTATATCCACCCGTGGCCTAGTTCCAATCCTTAAAAGGGCTAATGGCAAGCACTTCACCCAATCCATTTTTGTTTCCTCAATTAGTTTGGTTAGTACACTCTTGAGGGTTTTATTCATATATTCGACTCTCCTGGAGCTCTGGGGGTGCCAGGGAGTGTGCAATCTCCATCTCATCCCCAGGGCTTTGATGGTGTCTCTTAGTACTCTGGCTGTGAAGTGGGGGCCCTGGTACGAGTTGATGTTATTCACCAGACCATATCTGGGGATAATTTGTTCCAATAATATTTTAGCAACCACTTTTGATGTTTCAGTTCTTGTTGGAAATGCTTCAGTCCAATGTGTGAGATGGTACACGATTACCAGCATTTGTATCCCTGTGCAGGGGGTATCTTGGTAAAATCAATTTGAACATTTTGAAAAGGTCTTTCACCTAAAGCTCTTCCTCCCAGCATGGGTTTTCTCATTACTTTTTGGTTGACTTTTTGGCAAATTATGCACCCTTGAGTTACTGCTTTTGCCATCTCGTATACCCCCATGCACAGGTTTTCCCTCAAGAAGTGGTCACATAGCCCTTGGGTTCCCCAATGGGTTAATTCATGTGATTTGGTTAGTACTTTTTGGGTTAATGCTTTATTCAAGAATTTTCACCCATCTGGTGTTAACCATTCCCCTTGTGCCCTTGGCACAATTTTAACTCTTTTATCAGTTTCAATTCCCTTTCACTAAATATAGGTGTGTATTCCTCCTTGTTGTCTCCCAGGGTCTCAGTTAGTTTGAGAAGTTTTAGTGGTTTTCCTGGACCTTGTGCCACTTCCTTAGCTGCTAGGTCAGCCATCTGATTTCCCTTTATCTCAGTGGTGTCCCCCTTCTGATGGCCTCTCATATGCACAACCGCTATTTCCCTTGGTTTTGATAGAGCCTTCAAAGTTAGCTTTATAAGTTCCCTGTGAGCCAGTTCTTTCCCTCTTGAATTTCCCTCTCTTGCCCAGATCTTGCCGAATGTATGTACTATGCCAAAGGCATATTTAGAATCTGTATAAATTGTCCCACACTCCCCTTCTAGCAGATCTAATTCTCTTTTCAAAGCATATACCTCACAATGTTGGGCTGACCTCTTAATGGGTGGTTTTCCTTTTTCTGCGATTTCTAGGTCCCCTTCTCTTGTAACAGCAGCTATAGCATACTCAGACATCCATTTCCCTTGCAGCACCCTTGAGGATCCATCACTATACAGTACTTTCCCGTAAAGGAGTGGTGTATCACTTAGATCCTCCTGCACTTTTGTTTGTAAACTTACCACATCTACGCAGTTATGTTCTAAATAGGTCATTGGCTCTCCAGATAGAAATTGTGCCAGATTCAAGGTTTTTGTCATTACGGGTTCCAAATTGTCAGAGTTCATCAAGATAATTTCATACTTTAAGATTCTGGAATCCGTGAGCCACTGGTGTGCCCCCTGACTTAACACAGTCTTCAGATCATGTGGGGTGTGTACTCTTACTTTTCTTTGAAAGGTTAGTTTTTGGGTCTCTTCCACTAGGACTGTGGTAGCCACCATCGCCTGAAGACAGGTCGGCCATCGCCAGGCCACCGGATCCAGGAACTTTGAGAGATATACTACAGGCTTCCTAGACTCCACCCACTCCTGTGTGAGTACTCCATAGGCTATTCCCTCTTCCGCATTTACAAAAAGATGAAATTCCTTTTTGAGGTCAGGTAACCTGAGGACTGGAGCTGAGGATAGTTTGTCTTTTAGGTCTTTTAGTAGCTCCTCATCCGCATCCGTCCACTCTACTGGGTCAGAATCTATCAGTTTTTCATAAAGAAATTTGACGCTTTAGGTGTAACAGTCAATCCATAATTTGCAATATCCAAACAAACCTAATGGTGTTTGAATATCTCTTTTAGTTTTTGGAGTAGAGGCTGCCAATATTCCTGAAATTCTTTCCGGGCTCAACTTCTTGTATCCTTGTCCGGTTATGTGTCCTAAATATATTACTTGGGTTTCTACAAACTGTAATTTCCCCCTTGAGACCCTCAAACCTTCTGACCCTAAGAAATTCAATAGATGGATGCTAGTTACTCTGACCTGTTCTTCATCCTCCCTGGATATCAGTAGATCGTCTACATACTGTAATACCTGTACTTTATCCTCGGGGGTGAGTTGTTCCAGTAACTTTTCTAACGCCTGTCCGAAGAGATTTGGAGACTCAGAGAATCCCTAGGGCACGCGGGTCCACCTTAATTGCTGTTTTCTTCCCTTTTCTGGATGTTCCCATTCGAATGCAAACCAGTCCCAGCAGTCGTCTGCCAAGGGACAAGCCCAAAATGCATCTTTCAGGTCAATTGTGGTGAACCACACATGTTCTCGAGGGATTTGGCTAAGGAGGGTGTAGGGGTTTTGCACAAGGGATTTGCCCTGCACTCGTTCTTTTGTTCACTTCCCTCAGATCTTGTACCAACCTATACTTATTTTTGGATTTCTTAATAGCCAAAACAGGAGTGTTATGGGGGGACATACATGGTTCTAAGACGCCTTCAGTTAGTAACTGCTCAGTGACTGGTGTTAGTCCCTTTCTGCTCTCGGGCAACATAGGGTATTGTTTTTCACGGATAAGAGAGATCCCTCCCTGGATTTCTATTTTTATTGGAGGAATGTCCAGGTACCCACACTTTCCCTCCTTGGCCCACACATTTGGGTTTATTTCGCTCAGGTCTCCCTCAGTCAGTTTCATCATCCTCACTACCATTTTATCTTGTTCCAGGATGATTCCCACCCCTAACTGGACCTGCAGGTCTCTTCCTAACAGGTTACTTTCCAGGTTTGGTAAATAGACAAGATCAGCATAACAACACTTACAAGTTACCTCTAATTTCAACTTTTTCTAAAATTGGGACTTTGAACAGTCTACCTTCCACACCAACCACTTCACAAGATCTTTACCCTACAACAACTCTGGCTGGAATTCTATTTACACTTGATCTATCTGCCCCAGTATCTACTAAAAACTCATATTCTTGGCAGTGGGGACCCACTTCAAAGTTTACTAGGGGCTCCTCTAGATGGTAGGCTGGGCCCCTCAGGGCATAGAGCCCCTGATGCCCCTAGTGATCACCCCTAAGTATCCTTTCCAAGGCTTCTTGGTTTTTAACTATGGACTCATCAAGTTTGATTTTTGGGCAGTCTTTCCTAAGGTAACCTATTTCCCTACAGTAGTAACATTTCCAATCCTCCCTTGGATTTGACCGCCATAACCATGGAGCAGGCCTATCCTGTGGTCTCTTAGCCGGGAACTTTGGGACTTCTTTTTTCTCAGGTATCTCTCCAGTGGGTCCCAAGCCCTCTTGTGCTACTGCAACCATCATTCTTGCCTTTGCTCTTGTCTTCTCTTTGTCTCTTCTCAAATAGACCCTAAGTGCCTCCTTCAATAATTCATTTATTCCTTTCTCCTGCCAATCCTCCATACGCTCTAACTTTCTCCTGATGGCCGGCCAGGATTTTGTGACAAATTACACCTTTAGTAACACCTGGCCTTCCGGGGTTTCTGGATCTATGTTTGAGTACAGTTGAAAACTCCTCTTTAATCTACTTAACCATGCAGCTGGAGTCTTGTCCTTCACCTCCATGTTATCGAATGCTAACTTAGTATTACTTCCCTTAGGCACAGATTCTTTTATCCCTCTCACCATTAAATTTCTATAATTCTCCATATTTCTTCTACCTTGCATTTGGTTAGGGTCCCATCTAGGATCTTCTACAGGTAGCTTCCAATCCACTGGGAGTCCTGCCTGATTCTCCCTCTGCCAGATCCTCGTGCCAGCAGCCTTGATCATCCTAACTTTGTCCGGGCTGAACAGTATTTTTAAGATAGAGTTCAGTTTGCCCCAAGTGTATATATTAAGCCCCAAAAACTGGTCAACTTGTTGGGCTATCCCGACTGGGTCTTCTACTAGGTTCCCTAACTCTTTTTTGAAGCCTCGGACCGGGCATTAATAAACCATACCCCTCCGAAC